>APFE031743577.1:205273-218690 GCA_000404065.3 Pinus taeda
ACTTTTGCAAAGAAGTAGGGATTAAGAGGGAGCTAACAACTCCATACAACCCCCAACAAAATTGGGTTGTAGAGAGAAATAATAGATCAATTGTAGAAGTAGCTAAAGCAATGATCCATGACTAGAACATACCCATGTACCTATGGGCAGAAGCATCCAAAACAACTATATATGTTCAGAGTAGAAGTCCTCATAAGATATTGGGGAATAAGACATTAGAAGAAGTATTCATCGAGAATAAACCAAAAGTTAGCCACTTGAGGATATTTGCTTGTCCATTGTACATACATGTTCCCAAATTTAAGAAAATGAAGCTGGAGCTTTCATGAAAGAAGGGCACCTTCATTGGATATAATGAGACTTCAAAGGCTTATAGAATATAAACTTCTAGACAAAGAAAGATTGAGATTAGAAGAGATGTCACCTTTGATGAAGAAGCAAATTTTAGGAAATATAGAGAGTCTCACATGGATGAGGACAAAGAGGAACAAGAGGCTCCCGAGGATATAATGATGATTGACTCTACTCCAAATAAACATATCTTAGAAGATCACAATGAGACAATAGAGCCATATATATTGGTAGATCCACCCAAAGAGGTTACAATCATCAAAAAGAGACCAGTATGGCTCCAAAACATGTTGTAGGTTGCAAAAAAACATGCGGCTCCCAAAGGATCCTTCAAAGAATAAGAGACCACACATGTTTTCTAACAATGTGGCGCTAATGAGTAAGGTCATTGATTCATAACCTTCCACTTATCAAGAAGACACAAAATAACAAGTGTGGAAGGATGCTATGATGGAAGAGTGCCAATCCATCATGAAAAATGATGTGTGGGATGTGGTTCCGAGACCATAAGGAAAGTCAATGGTGACTTTAAAATGGATCTACAAGATCAAGCATGATGTAGATGGAAACATAGAAAAGTACAAGGCTAGATTTGTGGCTAGAGGATTCTCCTAGAAAGAGGGAAATGACTGTAATGAAACATTTGCCCCAGTAGCCAGGTATACTTTTATTAAATGTGTCATCTCTATCGCTTATGTTATGGGTTGGAAATTACCCAGATGGATGTAAAGACTGCCTCCTTGAATGGTGTAACTGAAGAAGAAGTGTACATAGAGAAACCTCAAGGTTTTATTTTCCATGGGAAGCAGTCCCATGTTTGTAAATTGAAGAAATATTTGTACATTATTAAGCAAGCACCCAAGACATGGTGTGCCAAAATAGACAATTATTTGATGAGCTTGGAGTTTACCAAGAGTAATGTAGACCCCAACCTTTACTACAAGGTTGAAGATGATTACCCTTTGATATTGGTACTATATGTAGATGACCTATTTCTTATAGGGGATGAGAAGCTCATAGATGGGTGCAAGAGGGAGCTCACTTTAGATATTGAAATGAAGGATCTAAGTTTAATGCATTATTCCTTGGGATTAGAAGTGTGGCAAAGACCATATGAGATATTCCTTAGCCAAGGGAAGTATACAGTCGATACCCTGCATAGATTTGGGATGATGGACTGCAAGTCCATGACCACAACTATGGTTACGAATCTAAAGTTCTTGAGTGATTCTTCTTCAAATATGGTTGATCCCACATTGTATAGACAGTTTATCGTATCCTTGATGTACCTGGATAATACCAGGTCAAATATATGCTTTGTAGTGAACTCATTGGGTCAATATATGGTTGAGCCTAGACATGTACATTTGGTAGCAACAAAGCATGTATTGAGGTACCTGCATGGTATAATTGGATATGTATTCAGATATGTCTCAGATCGTGAAATAAAGTTACAAGATTATACAGACTATGACTGGACATGGAGTGTAATAGACAAGAAAACACATCACGATGTTGCTTCAGTTTGGGATCAAGTATGATCTCATGGTTTAGCATAAAACATTTGTCAGTGGCACTCAATACTACAGTAGAAGAATATTTAGCAGCTAGTGATGCAAGTCATGAAGTAGTATAGCTTCAAAAATTTCTTGTAAGGTTATTTGATCTAGAGTCAGAGCCAACTTTCATATACTGTGATAATCAAAGTTGTGTAAAGCTTTCAGAGGAACCCATCTTTCACGACAAGTCAAATCATATAGAGATCAAATACCATTTCATTCAAGATATGGTATAGAGAGGAGCAGTGGAACTCTGGTACATATCCGCAGATGAGCAGACAACAAACATTCTCATCAACCCTTTGTTTAAAGTGAAGTTTGAATACTTCAGAGACAAGCTTGGTGTGATGCAAAATGTCCAACATCATTGAGAGGGAGTTTTGATGTTTCTCCTATAGTGGGCAGATACTCTCCCTCTATCCAAGGGTTTCCTAGATCAATCATGTGAAGTGATTGATCGATTAATGAATAGCCTGATATAAGCCTTCCCACTCCATGTGAAGTGGCTAGGTGTGATGGACTACTCGAAGAGGAGAAAAATCATAGATACTTGCAACATAGTCTTGAGACACCGGTGGTAGTCTTTCCCATACCATGTGAAGTGGTTGGGTGTGATTGGGACTACTAGAGGAGAACATCATGGAAGAATACCTTCCTCGCTAAGAGGGAGTGTTGATGTTTTATATAACAACGAAAGGTATTCCCTTCTAGACATTAATGTATAATATATATTATGCTATGTACAACACTATATATTTATATATTATATTATATATATAAACACCATAAAAATATATAATCAATAAGTAATTAATAATAATAACAAAAGGAAAAGACACACCAATTATGTATGTATATCAGGGCCCTCAATTGTAATCAAACATCAATAAATATCTCATATATCTTATATCAATCTCTTAATGTTTACTCAATCATAAAACAAGATTAAGGTTGAGCATTTTTTTTCAAGTGTGTAATTATTTATCATAAGGCAATAATTACCAAGATCTAAATAAAAAAATAAAAAAAGAAGAAGTGCATTTTAAGATCATCCAATCAAGAAGAGAAGAAGAAGAAGAAGAAGTGCATTTTAAGATCATCCAATCAAGAAGAGGTCTTAGGTGTGTAAGAGAGGTTGGGGAATACTCTTGGGATTTTAAAGGTGGAGCAAAAATGTGATTTGTGGAGTGAATGAGTCATCTTAGAATTTTCACTATAAATTTTCTTCTAGGATGTTTCAAACCATGAAATTTTGAGGAGATAGAGGTGATATTTTCATATACACGTGGTAAACATTTCAGGGATTGGTTCGCCGTAATTTCGAAGATACACTGTGAGGAAGTTAGGGTTCCTAAATGCTCTTGAAATGTATTTCGAGCATGTTAGTTTGGCATTTTTTACTATAACTTAAATTTGAGATGTTTCACAACTATGATATATTGAGGAGATAGAGGTGATATCTCTAGGTACATGTGGTAATAATTTCAAACTTTTGTTCACTATACATTTGGAAACATTCCTTGTGGAAGTTCGGCTTTATGATTGCTCTTGAAATCCACTTCAAATAGGTCAGTTTGGCAATTTTGCTGTCACTTTTTTTTTGAGATGTTTTAGAGTGTGAAATATTGAGCGGATATAAGAGAGATTACTAGTTACCTGTGGTAAAAATTTAGACTTTGGTTCACTATAATTTTGGAGATATGCATTGTGGAAGTTAGGGTTTTTGAATAGTCATGAAATTAGCTTCCAATGGGTTAGTTTGGAATTTTCACTATAACTTATTTTCTGGGATGTTTTAAATTGTAAAATTTTTAGATACGTGTGGAGACATATAATATTACCTTCAATAAAAATTTCATAATTTGATTCGCTATACTTTTAGAGATATGGATTGTGGAAGTGAGGGTTTTTGAATGATCCTAAAATCAGTTTCAAACATATAATATTGGAATTTTTGTTGTAGCTTTTTTTTGGGACTTTTCATATAGTGTAATTTTCACAGATCCAAGGAGACATTTAGAAGTTCCTTAGGTAAAAATTTCATAACATGATTTCAAAATCGGATATGTGGTATGTTGTATACGTCTGTTCTTGGGAAGAGGAAAAAAAACCAAGTTTTGGGAGAAGTAGGCATAGTGAAGGCAGAAACAACAACCAAACCTAGTGAAGGTAGAAACAACTATAAAACCTAGTGAAGGAAGAAGTATAAAGCAAACTCGGTGAAGTAGGTTGGTACAAATATTTGCAGTGTTGGGGATTAGTGCCTTTAGTAGGTTGATGCCTACAAATATCTGCAGTAGTGGGGATTGGTGTCTCTAGTAGGTTGGTTCCTACAAATATTTACAATAATGATGATTGGTGTCACCAATAGGTTGGTGCCTAAAAATATTTGTCATTGTAGGTTGGTGTCTACAAAGAATTATAAAATAAAGTTTTGTGGTTTCCCAAAAGGGTTTCCACATAAATATTGAGTTCCATGCTCGGCATATGCGGTCATTTTCTTATGGTTCATGACTGTTTAAATAAGTAAAAAATGCCCTATACTAATTCACAACTCCCACACTCACCCACCCCTTACGTCCAATGCCCCCTCACTATATGTGTGTGCTTAGCAAATTACCAACTACGAAAACTTGCACACTCAAATAAAATTTGGTGCTTTCAAGAAGTACCTCGTGTCCTCAACAAAGTACAAAGGGTATTTGGTATGTTTACATGTCATGACAAGAACAAAAACTTGAAAAGATGGGTTGGTGATAATGCAAGTGAAATTCATATTGATCATTTGTTGGGTAGACATTATTGCCAATTCAACTTACATGCTAAATAGAGTTCTAACTAGAGTAGCACAAAATTTTACTCCCCTTGAGAAAAAGAATGGACATAAACCATTGGATGGACATATCAAAACCTTTAGATGTATTGCTTGGGCTCATATTCTCGATGATAAGTGAAAGAAGTTGGATACCAAGAGTCATGCTTGTATTATGATAAGTTATTTTGAAGAGTTAAAATCTTATACATTGTTTGAAACAATCAAATGGAGAGCGATATGTCAACTAGGTATTATCTTTGATGAGAAGACATTTGGTGCTACTTTACTTACATCTTCTAGCATTTCATGTAATAATCCAGTGAAAAAATTACATAATGTTGAATCGTCTAGCCTTAATTTTGACCAAATTGTCCACACTTTCATTTAATTAGTGCATTTGCACCAATCTCTACTTACATTTATACCATTGAATTAACTACAAGTTGACTATAGGATTTTGAATTCCCATACAACATGGCCAGGTCTATTAATGATGGACATGTTTTAAAGACAATTTATGCTAGGGATATTCAATATCCCAAGTGGGCAGCTAAGGTGATTGAAGCTACCAATGTTCATGCAGGTGTTATGACTAATTCAGGGAATATTTGAGGTTAGAAACAACAACGAAATGTTGCATGTGTGCTAGAGGCATGTGGTCCCAACACATATACATATGCACATAATAGATTGGAATGGAAAAATGAAAATATTGAATAATCAAACTCGGGAATTGATTTTTTGACCACAGAGAAATAATGTTGTGAGATGCAAATGGGTTAGTAAAACCAAATTTGCTTTAGATGGTATCATTGAGAGGCATGATGCTTGTTTGGTAGCAAAGTATTTTCTCAACAAAGAGGAATCAACTACATGGAGACCTTTACCCCTTTAGCCAAGATGAATTTTATTCAAGTGGTTCTTTCTCTTGCTACAGGTTTTGGTTGGGAGGTACAATATACAGATGTAGTGAGTTCTTTTTTCCATGCAAAGATTAATGAAGAGATCTATATGGAGCAATGCCTTGGGGTTTGTTTAAGATGGAAATGTTGAGAAACCTTTGTATGGTTTGAATCAAGACCCTTAGGCATGGTAATATGGGAAGTCTGGCTAATTGAGTGTTCATCATGGTTTTAAATATCATGAATCTAATTATAGCAGTAATCTACAATGTCTGGATGATGATATTTCGTTGTTTGACTTATGTGTTGGCGATTTAATTATCAATGGGAATAGTTGTGAATTTGTTCTTAGTTTAAAGAGAAGTTGAAGGATACATTTGAAATGATCAACTCAGGCCTATTGTATTTCTTTCTTGGCATTCAATTTATGTAGTTGGATGATGGTATCTTCAAATCTTAATATAAGTATGCATTGAATCTCTTGAAGAGATTTAGGATGGGAGGCTTTGAGCCTTGTTTCACTCCATGGTAGTGGGGAGTACAATTGACTTAAGGACCATAAATATGTTGAAATCTAATGCTACTATGTACATGGAACTTGTTGGTAATGCCATTTATTGAACTCATAGTAGCCATAATATTGTCTTTATTGTTAGTGTGGTCTATAGGTTAATGTAGGATTTGAAGGAGAGCCATCTATAAGATGCAGGGAGGATTGTTTGGTATGTTAAAGGAATGTATCTATTTGCAATTCATTATCTCAATAGGCATTCAACTATGTCAGTCAAATATATTGGTGTTGATTACGCCATTGAGGGGGATGACTAGAAGTTACTTCTGGCTATGTGTTTCACCTTCAGATTGGTGCAATTATTTGACTGTTTAAAAAATAATAGGTTGTCTCATTATCCATTGTCAAAGATAAATACATTTGTGTGATGAACACTGAAATTAACTTTGTGTGGATTCATATCCTAATGGAGGAGCTGGGTTTCCCACAATAATCAACTATAGTGTATTATGACAATCAAAGCACAATAAAAATAGCTCATAACCCTGATGTAAACAATGAAATGAAACATGTTGAGCTTCATGCCTACTACTTAAAGCAATGTGTACAAGAGAATGTATAATCTTTTATTTATTGCAAGAGAGATATTCATATTGCCAATATTTTTATAAAATCATTGACATAAGCTTGAAGTTTGTTAATTTTTGATCCATGCTTAGACTTTATGGTGTTTTCATTATAGAGGGTGTTGTGCCAATGCCAATTCCTTATCCTTTAAGCTATATTTAAGGGGGATTGTTAGAATGTGTAAATCCAACTTGAAGTTTATCAGTGGCCATTTACCTAATAAGTGGTTATTGCCAAGACGATGGGATCAACTGGGCACAAATCCATTGGTTGAATAACCTTTACTAAGCTTTTATTAGTGCAATAATTATATTCAACTACTTCACTAACACTATCTTCAACGACCAAAGTTAACTAAATCTACCCTAATTTTTGGGAAATCGACGAGATACTCAATTATAAATATATGAATTCATGTGGTGAGCAAATAAGTTGAAGAATGTGATATAATGAATATACATTGTATGTTCTATGATGCAATGTTATAATGGTGTCTTTAGACGTTATTAACTCTTAGCTTGGATTTCTTTGTTTATTCTAATGCACCTGTGAATTTTAATACAATCTTGACTTGCCAAAGAAATGAGGAAGTGATTGTTTTATCAATTCAAAAATATTAGATGATGATATTGATAAGGTAGATGGAGATTTCATTAACTCCACTAGAAGCATCCACCTTGTCTATTTCCATATAAAGGAGAACAACCATAAAAAAATAATATAAAAAAAAACATGTCATCAACAAGATATGTTACGCAATGATACCAATAACCACAGGATATATTTTGGGTTCAATCTCTATGCTTGGAGTTTAAGGTTACATCCACAAGGCATTGCATCAACAAAAAGACATAGTTTCACCATTCCATCATAGGTGAAGGGAAAATTCAACATACTATTTAGTAAGGAAGAAAAGGTCAAATGGTTGTCATATTCTTAATATTAACACTCTTAACAACTCTATCCATCTTATACCCTGTAATATCATAATATATATATATATTTTTAACTTAAATACTTTTCAATTCTAATAAAAGATTGTGAATCATTAGTATTTTTAATATCTTTATAATATTATATCACATATATCCATAAAAGCCATTGAAATTCTATAATAAATTATTACGCATTAATTGTAAAATTCTAAATTCTTGATTTACAAGATTCTAATAATTTCTATAATAAATTATTACTCATTAATTTTAAAATTCTAAATTCTTGATTTATAGGATTCTAATAATTTGTGATATGAAATTAAATATTATTTTATCATCTACTACAATAAAAATAGTCTATAAGACTATTAGTTCTGTTACTTTCTTTTCATTTTATAAAACGATTTTGGATCATTCTCATCTTTCGACTTCTCAACTCGCTACTAAATAAACAAGGAGCCACTGCCGTAGTGGTAGTCCCTGCCGAGGTCTGCAAGGACAACACAAATGGATTGTATACTGTCCGATTTGAAATGGGATTGTAATTCGTTACAAAAATTTCAGTTCGAAGTAAAACATATATTTCAAGATTGTTAAAATATTTTAAATGGTTATTACTTGATGTTGCTCTGGCTCATGCCCTTTGCAAAAGACATATGTCTGAATAACATTTATTGCCCAGTCTTTAGACTTGGCAATAAGATTGGATCACATTTAACAATAAACAGAAACATAGGTAAAATAATACCAAATGCAATACAAACCTCTGCGGTGCTGAGCCCTCCTTTCATGGCTCCACGTTTGAGCTTCATTTGAACTTCTTCTGACATGGGAGCGTCATCCAACTCACTTTTCCTACTAGATAATTAACTACCTATTACTTTGGGATCACCCTTTTCACTGGTTGATAACATGATGTGCTCCATTGAGACAATTATGTATATATTTATATATATATATATATTATATATATATATTATAGGTCCTCTAGTACTCTGAGGTATGTTCTATTGGATAAGCTTTAGTATTCGAACGACATGTAGCATGACACTTATTATATAACGCACCCATTTCATATATGGGTACTTGTTTATCCACCATATTTCACTCTAAAAGAAATGTTCATGTTCGAAGGGTACAATCACATAAAACTATTTAATTAGAAATTATTGAATAATTTATAAGAGTGTATTTTTTAAAAACAAAATATTAAAATAAATTTTTAAATGTGCATTTTATTAATGTCAGTGGAACTTTTCAATTTTACATCAAAATTCCATAAATAGATATTTATGGTTAAGTCTGTGTAATATTTGAAGTTCTATTTGAACAATAAGAAATGATTTGCTCGATTATCTATATGTTTTAAGGACGTAGCTTTTGCAAATTTTAAAAATATTTTAGAATTTAATGAAAAATAAGGCGATCAATTGTTTTGACAATTGGGTTTATTATTTTAAAAATACATATAATCTTTTAAATTGAAATCAACATTAAAAAGTAAAATAATCTATCAATTTCAAACTCAAAATGTAGCATGTTTAATTTAGATGTAAAATGCATACCTCAAAGGACTAAAATATTTAGATGCTCATTTATGCATATAGAGGTATCAATGTTCATGTGTGTTTTGTGTATAAGTAGGTATGTATATTTCATTTTTTTAGTGAACAACTTCTATGCAAGATCAAACTCTACCAAACAAATTATGTTAATATATATACATATAAAATTATTTATATTTTTTATTATTATTATGTAAACTTATCTAATAATGATGTTAACAATAACGGTGGAGCCAGAAATTAATAACGGACGTTGTCCATTGATTAGGAAAGCTCTCTCATCATAGCTAGTTATCAGTAGATGTATTTGTAAAAATATTAATTAGTTTCACATGATATACAATCTTGTAAAGATATTAATTAATTTCACATGATATACAATGTTGGTTATGAATCTCATTCATGTAAATTGTAAAATATGTATTTGTAAAAATATTAATTAATTTCACATGAAATACAACCCTGTAAAAATATTAATTAATTTCACATGATATACAACGTTGGTTATGAATCTCATTAATGTAAATTGTTGTAATACAGTATTAATTAATGATGTATTTGTAAAAATATTAATTAATTTCACATGATATACAACGCTGGTTATGAATCTCATTCATGTAAATTGTTGTAATACAGTATTAATTAATTTCACATGATATACAATGCTGGTTATGAATCTTATTAATGTAAATTGTTGTATTACAGTAATATGCAATGTAAAAAAACACAAAGAACATATTAAAATGTAAAAATATTTTGCTAAAATTGATTGCTATCATCTTCCAATCATCCAATATTAATTTATTCTGAATTAAATTAAATACAAGACAGAAACAGAGAAACAGTACAAACACACATGCATAAAGACTTTCCAGCCTTCTTTCCTGAACCCTTACCTACATTATCCAAAAAACAAAAACTAACAAAACAAGATGGCTTACAACAAGCTCATTATGACTAAAATTTGAAGCGACAACACAAATTTAAAATCTTCTCTTCGCGGTTTGAAGTAGCAATGGAATTTAAAATATTGAAAGTACATTTTCTTGGTAAATGAGTGGAAATTGCAAGTTAAATAGTTCTATTACAGTAAGACCATAATCTGAAGAAACATATTCATATCACTTTTGCATTTGCTGTGTACGTGAAGGCTGCTATGTTCCTAGATTTTGTAATCTGTATAACAAATAGTTAGTTATAATAAAATGATAACATTGTGGATTGAAGAGAGGACATATTTGAGACAAAAGATGTTAAGGCATATGTTGATGTAACTTCCTGAAATACATGATATGATTACTGAATTAGTTTTTCATTATTAAATACTTTATATAAGACACTAAACTTTGTTGTTCATTATGAAATACAAGTTACTGAATTCGTTGTCCAAAATTTGTTGTTCATTCTAAAATACATTCTAAATTACATGATAGAAGAGGTTGAACTTGTTATTCATAATGAAAAACAGAAAATAAGATGGTTGATATAGTTACTGAATTAGTTCTTCATTCTAAAACAGATGAATTTGATATTCATAATGAAAGACATCAAATTAGATGGATTTTGTGTTATTGGAGAGCCTAACGTGGGCATGGAAGTTATCATTGATTTTTAGTGAGCATTGATTTTTTAGTTTTGTAACTTATTCGAAAGCTCTATTAAACGCTCTTGAAAAAGAAAGCGCAGCATTGATTTTTTAATTTTGTAACTTATTTGAAAGGTCTATTAAACGTTCTTGAAAAATAAACCACCGCCATCTTGTCACTTCACGGATTCCTATAAAAGATTGGGATTATAATATATTGCAACACCATCTTGTTACTTAACGGATTCCTATGAAATTAGATTGACATTATAATGTATGCATTGTATTAAAAGATTGACAGGTGGGCATCCAGGAAGAGCATCGTTGATCGGCATCCATGCAAACCATTGTTGAGACAAGTGGACATCTATGCAGATCACAGTTGGCTCGAATAAGGAGTCAAATTCTTTTTTGTACTATAGCCATTGTTGCATCATTAGACATAGCCTCTACATGATCAACTAGCTACTATGTTCATGCCTCATTTAGATTACAGTAAGGACAGGTTGGTCAAGTCTTTGTTGTCGAGGCATAGTAGTGCACCACGACCTAAGGAGGATGAAACAAATTTATCTAGGCCAGACATATAGGACCCTATGAAATTGTATCGAAGCCTAATATGGGAATCGCTCTCGCTCTTGTACAGTTTCTGGCTAATTATTATATTCAGCCTTTCTTAAAGAAGCAGCAACCCATTTCAGTTTACCCATCAGCAAAGGCATAGCCATAGGTGGGAGAATAAAAGGCAGAGGCAAAGGCCTATATATCCCACCCGTTATAGTCCGGGCATTTTACCTTATTTCCGACTTCTTGAAAGCTACTTATTATTTACCTAAAGACACCATAGGATTTGCAATTATTATATTCACTATTTGAAAAAGCATTAGTAGTAATGGATCAAGATGGAGATCAAGCTCAAACAGAAATGCCATCAATTAGAAATTCAATTAATTGAGATCAATACCCATATCCAATTGACATTGTTCCAATGCGATTCATGGAAGAACCAGTCCCCGGTAAACTGCTACTACTAAAATTGGTGCTTCTTCTGCATATAAAGGTGAAATTATGCTAAAATTGGTGCTTCTTATGCATATAAAGGTGAAATTATGCTAAAATTGGTGTTTCTTATGCATATAAAGTTGAAATTACTGCATATAACATATACACAATTTATAATGCTTCATTATTTTGGAAAATTAAGAGCAAACAAGAGATTTTAGACCCAACATAGACTAAATTTATAATGCTTCACTATTTTTGAAAATTGAAGAACCAGAAAACAAACAGATATGGAAAATGCTAAATGATTTGTACATACATACCAAAATTTGTAATATTTTGTGTAAAATATCTTATTTCTGAGATTAGCCATCTGAAAGAAGTTGTTTCTTGTTCAATGTAATACTATGTTAAATAAGTTGTTGTTTCTTATTCAATGTAATACTATGTTAAATGTAATACTAAGTTAGGATGCTTCCATATAAATGGATTACATGATGAAAATTATAAATGCAGAGGATGAAAGAGAAAG
The DNA here is from genome assembly GCA_000404065.3 of Pinus taeda. NCBI lineage: Eukaryota > Viridiplantae > Streptophyta > Pinopsida > Pinales > Pinaceae > Pinus > Pinus taeda. The sequence continues at coordinate 217,658 of APFE031743577.1, forward strand.
CTTCAATGTACAGGGTGAAAGGGCGCAAGGGATATTGTGCTAGCAATGTTGCTTTACTATATCAATGTTGCTTGCTTGTTTGCTTCACCGTATCAGACGATGCTCCAATGTATCAGACGATGCTCCTTCACTACCTCAGACGATGCTGCTTCACTACCTCAGAGGACTATTTGATGTTCAGAACCAGCGAAAACAGAAATTGTTCTGTGGAGGCTGCTAAGGCTAATTAATTGTGGCTACCTCTATCATGAAAAACACAAAAAAGGAAGTGCACTTGATGATCAGACTGGTTGATCCCAGACCAAAAGCGAAGAGAAGAGATATCGAGTACCAAACCTGTTGATCCTAGAGCAAGAAGGAAGAGAGGAAGCAAAAAATTGGATCTTTTGTTTTCTTTAGTAGTTGTGGGAAGCCTAACAGATGGCTACCATGCCATGAAGCTTGACAAATGGTTAACATAGAGGCTTACACAATACTGTTTTGCTGGCCTCAAATTAAAACATAGGAAAAGATAATGATACTTATAAGCTAGCTTCGAAATAAAACTTAGAATGATGTTTTAAATAAAATTTAGAATGATGTTTTAAAGTTATCAAATTATGATATCATTGTAACGTTATGACCAATAATAACTAAAATTTAAGATAATGTTGTAAAGTTTTTACCCTTCTCACCATAATTAAAAACAAAGCTGCATAAAGACCCTCATTTGCTTCCCCAATTAAACTGCAGGGAAACTTTGATTAAATTTTACAATCCCCTGCATTGCTCAGCAGCCCGGAAAACTTTGGACAAATTAATAGTATAAAAAAATATTATAAAGATAATACACTTCTCACGATAATTAAAAACAAAGTTGCAATACGACCCTCATTTGCTTGCCGAATTAAAGAGCAAGAAAACTTTGGTTAAATTTTGCAATCCCTCCCGCATTGTTCAGCAGCCGTGAAAACTTTGGGTAAACAAATGATATGAAAAAAATTGAATGCGATTAATATGCCAGAAAACTTTGTATATTAAAAAGTTACCACAA
>APFE031743587.1:813-41533 GCA_000404065.3 Pinus taeda
CAATGCTAACTGCAAAACATATGTTCGAACGGAGGTTCACCAAGAACATCAATGCGAATGAGTTTATGAAACTCAGAGACATTTCCTAAATCTGGTCCGACATCACTACCATATAACTTCTAAAAGTTAAGATCCTCGAGGTACTCACAGGCTTGAAGTCCATCATACTGAATCTTTCCAATATCTTTACCACATATTTTCCTTGAGATAGGAAAATTTCCCCTGGCTTCTACCACATTTCGAGTCCTAGGAAATAGTGGATCGGCCCTAGGTCCTTCATTTCAAATTCAGAAGCCAACTCCCTCTTACATTTGTGAATGAGAGGGTCTTTATCTGTTAGAAAGAGTTCATCCACATACAACACCAATATGACAGGCTTGTCATCTTCAACCTTAAGGTAAAGGTTAGGATTGGCTTCACTCCTAGTGAATTCCAGCTTCATCAAGTAGCTATCGATCCTTTCATACCATGCTCGGGTTGCTTGCTTCAACCCATAGAGAGCCTTCTTCAACCTGCATACATGAGATTTTCAATCATAAATCTCAAATCCTTCTAGTTGCTCTACATAGACCTCTTCTTTGATCGAATCGTGCAAGAACACGTCTTGACATCCACCTGATGTAGGTTCCATCCTTGTGAAGCCACAAGGGCTATGATCAAGTGGATGGTCGTATATCTGGCAACAGGTGCAAATATCATATCATAGTTTATACCTTCCTTATGGGAGAAGCCACGAGCAACAAAACGAGCCTTATACTTTTCCGTACTTCCATCTGCTGCATGCTTTATCTTGTAAAGCCATTTAGAAGTGACAACTTTCTCATCCGAGTGTCTAGGAACTACTTCCCAGACATCATTCTTCGTAATAAACTCATGTTCTTCAATCATAGCATCCTTCCATATTTCATGCTTGACAACATCTAAGAATGATGAAGGCTCATTTTGTATGATCGTGCTTATGGTGGTCGGTATCCCTGATACCTGTTAGGTTTCTTACTTTCACGGAAGGTTCCTCGGGGTGCAGCATGTCCTTCAGCATCATCAAGTACCCCCCTTAGCCATGAAGGCCTCTTCTTAGAAGAGGAAGGCTCAGGGGGATATGGGTTCTTCCACATCAGGCATTGTTACATCATCTACCCATAGAAACTTTGGAAGTCTCTGGACAGCTTTCACAATCGTATAGTTCTTCCTTTCCACCACACCATTCTGCTCAGGAGTATGTGGGGTAGTAGTCTCCCTCTTAATGCCAGCCTCAAGTATGCCTGAGTGAACCAACTGTAATATATTGGAGGTCTTGCTTTGGCTTGAGGGGAATGGTCCCCTTTTGAGCTTTCCTTCAGCACATACACCTTCTTTCTCTACTCGAAATTCAGGCATCCCTATCACCATTTGTCTCATATCGAGTAGAGCTTTATAATGAAGGTGGGCAAACCTCTAATGCCAAAGTTCAGACTGAAGAGATGTGTCATAAGACATGACACCTAGCGAACTTCCTTCGACCTGATATAATGAATCAACACGAAACCCAAGATTAAAGGCATCTTTAACATAATTTTTCCATATACGTACCTTGCCATCGCTGAAGGTTACCTTGTAGCCTTTGTCTTCCATTGCCGAGATGGACACCAGGTTCTTTTTTAGGTCAAGTGCATTTAATACATCCTGGAATTTCTAGCCTTTTTGAATGGTTGTCCTCTTCCTTGATTCCCAGCACTCCTCTCACATTTGTTATTAGATTTTCCATTCCTTTGATTACCATGAGAGGGATTTTGATCATCATCTTGGTGTGAGTCCTTTCTATCAGGGCACTCCCTTGTATAGTGATCTGCTTTATCGCAGATGTAACATCGTCCTTTTCTTCCACCCTTAGATTCAGCGTTTCTTTTTTATTTAGTCCCGGAATTATTTCTTTTCTTAGCATGAGAAGAAAAGGCAACAGGAGGACCTTTAGGTATCGGCATTTCTTGCTCTTCTACCCTTATTTCTTCTTGAATGCTCTAATCATTAGTTCCTTGAAACCAAGAAATACATTATTGTTCAGAAGAGTAGTCCTGAACACGTACCATTTGGATGGTAATCCTCCAAGAGTCGTGAGTGCCATTTCCCTATTAGTAGTAGTCTCCCCAATAGATAGGAGATCATTCCTAATCTTAGTGATTCTTAAGAAGTATGCTTGCATACTCTCATCTTTACTCTTCTTAATTTCCTTCAGCATATTTTTAAGAAACAAAACTTGATTTGCATCATTAACTTTAAATAAACTCTTTTTGAATTTTAAGTATGGGGGTTTACGCATTGCATTATATTAGATATCATTTTGGGATTCAACTGCGTTAGGTAAGTCATTCACGTATGACCATTTCCATGAGAGGTAGTCGTAACTGACTAATTTCTCATGATGTTTGAATAGTTCACTTAGCACTCATTGCATCAGGTGATGCTCACAGGGGTGAAGAAGTGGGATTGAAACTAGTGAAATGTGGAGAACGAATCACATAGCATCAATCATCACTTCCGGGGCTTGCACTGGTAACCAGGACTTCCCAGGATGTCACCCATCCCAGAACTCCTCTGGCTCAAGTGCGCTTAATTGTGGAGTTTTTCCCACAATCAAGCCCACTTAGCTTGCTACCCCATTTGCAAAACCTTAGCAAGTATTATGTCTCATGAACCATTCAAGTAGAGATCCCTTGACTCTTTTTGAATTTAAGTATGGGGGATTACGTAGTGCATTATATTAGATATCATTTTGGGATTCAACTGCGTTAAGTAAATCATTCATGTATGACCATTTCCATGAGAGGTAGTCGTAACTGACTAATTTCTCATGATTTTTGAATAGTTCACTTAGCACTCATTGCATCGAGTGATGCTAACAGGGGTGAAGAAGTGGGATTGAAACTAGTGAAATGAATCACATAGTGTCAATCATCACTACCGGGGCTTACACCCGGTAACCAGGACTTCCCGGGAGGTCACCCATCCTAGATCGCCTCTGGCTCAAGCGCGCTTAATTGTGGAGTTTTTCCCACAATCAAGCCCACTTAGCTTGCTACCCCATTTGCAAAACCTTAGCAAGTATTATGTCTCATGAACCATTCAAGTAGAGATCCCTTCACTCTTTTTGAATTTAAGTATGGGGGTTTACACAGTGCATTATATTAGATATCATTTTGGGATTCAACTGCGTTAAGTAAGTCATTCATGTATGACCATTTCCATGAGAGGTAGTCGTAACTAACTAATTTCTCACAATTTTTGAATAGTGCACTTAGCACTCATTGCATCGGGTGATGCTCACAGGGGTGAAGAAGTGGTATTGAAACTAGTGAAATGAATCACATAGCGTCAATCATCACTTCCGGGGCTTGCACCCGGTAACCAGGACTTCCTGGGAGGTCACCCATCCCAGATCGCCTCTGGCTCAAGCGCGCTTAACTGTAGAGTTTTTCCCACAATCAAGCCCACTTAGCTTGCTACCCCATTTGCAAAACCTTAGCAAGTTTTGTGCCTCATGAACCATTCAAGTAGAGATCCCTTCACTCTTTTTGAATTTAAGTATGGGGGTTTACGCAGTGCATTATATTAGATATCATTTTTGAATTCAACTGCGTTAAGTAAGTCATTCATGTATGACCATTTCCATGAGAGGTAGTCGTAACTGACTAATTTCTCATGATTTTGATAGTTCACTTAGACTCATTGCATCGGGTGATGTCACAGGGGTGAAGAAGTGGGATTGAAACTAGTGAAATGAATCACATAGCGTCAATCATCACTTCCGGGGCTTGCACTGGTAACCAGGACTTCCTGGGAGGTCACCCATCCTAGATCACCTCTGGCTCAAGCGCGCTTAACTATGGAGTTTTTCCCACAATCAAGCCCACTTAGCTTGCTACCCCATTTGCAAAACCTTAGCAAGTATTGTGCCTCATGAACCATTCAAGTATAGATCCTTTCACTCTTTTTGAAAAACTCCACAGTTAAGCGCGCTTGAGCTAGAGGCGATCTGGGATGGGTGACCTCCTAGGAAGTCCTGGTTACCGAGTGCACGCCCCGGAAGTGATGATTGACATTATGTGATTCATTTCACTAGTTTCAATCCCACTTCTTCACCCATATGAGCATCACCCGATGCAATGAATGCTAAGTGAACTATTCAAAAATCATGAGAAATTAGTTAGTTACAACTACCTCTCATGGAAATGGTCATACATGAATGACTTACTTAACACAGTTGAATCCCAAAATGATATCTAATATAATGCACTGCGTAAACCCCCATACATAAATACAAATTGTATTTTGATGGGGCTTAACATCGAGTTACCTATGGAAGTGGAGATCTGAACTTGATGCCTGGGGATATAAGTTTTCATTTATGGATGTTTGTGGGTTCCGATACTAATACCAGACTTGAAATCATTTGGGTGTGGACACTTTTGTATATTGTTGCCTCTCTCGAAGTGCCCACTCTCAAAATCTTTGGAGATTCCAAAGTTGTCATAAATTGGCTGAAGGATATTGGTAATCTTCAAAAACTTCATATTTTACATTGGATGTACAAGATCTGGGTACTAACTAATCACTTCCAAGATATGTCTTATGTGCACTTCCATAGGGAGCACAATTTTGCTGCTGATATCCTTTCGAAGAAGGGACTTATGGGAGAGGAGGGTTACATTTGTTTGGGGAAATATCTAGTGGGCACTCTATGGTAGCTGCAGAATCAAAATTCTTGTGAACCACACGTCTATGCTTTTACAGTTCTGATCACGCTTTTGATATTTTTTAATGGCTTTGAAATACTGGTACTGATTTAGTTACTTTGGTTTTGGTCAAAGGACCTTTTGTAATATCTTTGTTGTATAGTCTTCTCTTACTGATGCCGAGGTTACAGGTCTAGCCATTATCAATTTTTATTATTTTCCGAGGTTACGTAACATACTCACATATTTTTTGTTCTCAGACATTCGATGCAATTGCTTGGGCTGATATTTTTATAAGTATTTTACCAAATGATGTTATATGTACTCCCTTTTTTTTTAATTTAAAGAATGGTTTTTTTCCTTCTCAGAAAGAAAATGTTTATTATAATATAGATATCCTAAAACCCATGATACCATACTATAAACCTTAAAAGAAAAACCCTCAACTCAAACTTTCATGAAATCACTCTGCTCTAACTCTAACTTGAATAAGGGTTGAAAACAACATATTAAAGAAACCTTTATAGAAAGTAATTAGAGCAGTAGGATAGTGGAGTTGTAAAACTTAAGAGAGTTAATATAAAAATGCCATGAATGAGTAGATAAGAAATGATAACAAAACCATAATTTGTTTTTTTAGAAATTGTAGGTTTTAACCCCGTACATAAATTACCTGTATATGAATTCTAAAACACATAAAATAAACAATGCGGGAGCATAACACGTAAAACACATATACACAGAGATTTTCCCCTGGATCCCAAAACAGGGACTACCAGCTTGATTTTTCATTATGTTCCTTTCGTTGTTACAATACATATTTATACATGCCGAAGCATCCAATACCATGGACCGAAAACCATCGCGTCAAAAACCATGGACCGAAAACCATCGCGTCCAAAACCATGTATGAAAATCATCACAAAACCTTAGGTAGGTCCACCCAACCTAACATAGGGTCCAAAACCAACACCCTGTGACTCCCCTAACTACATAATAGGCACAACGAACGGGGGGCTCCGCCCCCCTTTTAATGCCCCGGTTAACTACGTGGGCTAGTTGTGGAAATAATATAACACAACCCAACATTCTCGCACTTGTTGTTTTCTTTCCACAGGGGCCCATAAGAGAGCTTGGTCATTTATTCAGCCCTGCAACGCCCATTTTTTCTCTACACCAAGAGAACTTCTCAGAGCTCATAGTTTTTGTCAATGCATCTACAGTATTCTTCAAAGTGTCCACCTTTACTAACAACACATTTTTGTCTTCTATCATATCCCTCACAAAGTGATATTGAACATCAATGTGCTTTGTCTTTGAATGGTAAGTGTTAGAAAATTATATATTACGGAGTAATGGAACACATAAAATATTGCATAAATATAAACACAGAAAACACATAAAACAAGAGAGACACAGATATACGTGGTTCACCCAGTTTGGGCTACGTCCACCCCGAACAGCCAGTCCTTCCTTTCTGTTATCCAGCAAAGTGAAGAGGCACAACTTATAATAGATCCACTATAATATCCTTTGTTTTCTCTCACAATCTCACCTCTCTATTTCTCGCTTAGAGAATACACATCTATTACACAGCCTCAAATACAATGCCCTCATACAAAAAGAGGGGTTGCCTTCTAGGGCAAAAAACCCTAAACTAAACATAAGTTCTACCATCAGATCATCTGCCTAATGAACGGTAAAAATTCACTAGAAATTACTATACTTTTATAAGGCAATTTTACATCTATTTTTAGCTTTGGGGGTACTGCCCCCGAACCCCCGCCGGGGGACTGCTGGCCCCTGGACCCCCGTGAGGGGGAAATGTCCCCCTCGTACCCCCCCCGCGTGGAGGGGTGTACAAACTTCCTGGGGTATACATCTAGCTGAAACAGAGACCTCTAAACAATCATGCTCCACACTCAGCAATAAGTGTTAGCCTCGCTGACAAAAGGCCCAAAATTGGATCCACATATCCTCTTAAAGTCTTGAAATTTGCTTAAAATCATCCCATGGGATCCATATATGCTCTTGAAATCTTCAGCATTTGCTCAAAATCATCCAAGGGTCAAAATCGGCACAAGAGGAGAGTCCATGGAAGGGCAGAAATGCACTATTGGGAGGAAAAAAATGCTTGAAAACCATGAAAAAACCCACAATCACAAGATTAAACAGAGGAATGAACAACAGTCGTTAGATCTAGCCGATCAACGGCCCAGACCTAAGAAACTAATCGCAATTGACCGAGCAGAAAGGACAACTTAAAGTTGGGCACATGACATCGCCGATTAGCGATCGCCGATGATTAGATCGGCGAGGAGCATATGTCGTGTTATATAAAGGACCTGGGGAGTATGCGACGCGTGATTGTGATTTATCGCATCGCTACATCAAATCGATATTATACCATGGGAAAGGCCTATGCACATACATATGGTCGACCCGATAGCCGGACTCGACGGCATTATATGAGAGTTCATAAATTTTGAATTTCGTAGCAAAGCCATTTTTAATGCATTTTCCGTGTATTTAGTTATATAATGAAATTCAAAGGGAAACAGGGGCAGTGCGATAGCGATGGAACCCGGACCTAATGGGTTTCGAGAAGCAAAAAATATATATTTCAAGTCCGAAAAAGCCCAATTTTTAATGTATTTCATGTATTTTCGTTATCTAATGAAAATACGAAGGGAGCAATGGCTAGTAGCGATTACGATGAGTCCCGGACCCTTTCATGTCCGGGAAGTGAGATATATAAGATATGAAGTCCACCAAACCCATTTTCATGCATTTTTCAGTGTTTTTTGCATGTTTCATAATACAAGGGAAATACACAGGAGCAGGCTTTTTGTAACTCACGATGGCGACAAGGCCAGACCCAATAGACAATTAAACCATATTTTAGGACTTTTGAGGTCCAAAATACATAGAGAAGGCGGGATTTTTACAGTAATGTTGTGTTTTCTGTTCATAACAGAAAGTAGTCATTGTCCACATTTTAAAGGGGCTTCGTAGGCCTGAAGAGCCATTCTACCACATAGCAGAGGCCGAATCAACCCAGAGCGATCGTGGAGCCACAACAACACAGCCAAATCAACTAGAAATGATCATGGAGCTACAGAATGGCACAACCATAACAAATAGAATGGTTGTGGGAAGCAAAAAACTACAAGACCATGCTTGCCTAGAGGGCATAAAATCAGTTAACAAGGCAAATCAGATAGATTAAGACTCCGAGCCTCTTAGAGCTCAGGAGCATTGTAAACAAGCTATAAATAGCTGAAAGTAAGATGTAATAGAGGTTCAACTTTTGGAGATTATTACTACTCTATTCCTTCAAGCTTCTCATCTTCATTCTAGCAATATAAGCTTCTTTTGTTGTTACATGTTCAATTACATTTTCTCTTCTGTTCTATTCTTGCACATGAATAGATTATTCATGTTTTCTGTTGTATCTAATGCTAGATAACTATCATCTTATCTCTGCATTGATAAACTAGATTTGCAAGTTTCATTTGCTTCCTGTAGCTTGCCATTCATATATGTTTATGTATGCATCTGCTAGTATAGTCAGTATTCTCCATCTTTCCATTGAATCTATAAACTATTGAGGATTAGTAGTCTAAAGCCTTGTATTGTTGAGGGTGTTCATGCATATCTTGAGTGAGAATAGAGCTAAAATGGTTATCTGAGTTGATTCAAACCATCATCCATTCCAGTAGTTATAAGAACAATATTGAAGATTATATGTTACCAGGCATCTCCAAACTGCAACCTAGAAGAGTTTCCTGGAGTGATAACATAATTGGCGCCACTGTCGGGCATAGGAAACTGAAGCTCAGCTTCCCTGGGAAATGACACAGGTCCAACTTTGATGATAGATAAAGTCTAGGTACATTTTTGGTTGTAATCATCTATCTGGCGACTCTACTAGAGGCCAAACCTCTTGGAGAGTCCACATCATAGTTCTGGCTTAGTTTGTGAGGTGTACTTGGAGAAATCCTCAGAAGCTACAAGCTGGAAAGGAGCATCAAGTTCAGGTAAACCTAAACAATCTCATATATCTCTTCAAGCAAGTCCTGTAATAGAACAAGTACATGTTGAGAGTATAGCATCTAATACCAGCAGCGAAGAAAAAATCTCAGAGATTCATAAAGCTCCTTATTCTTTAGGTTCTCCTTTTGCTTTAAGCCCAAAGGAAATCTCACCTCCTATCTATCATACTCTTCAGCCCTCTATCATTTAGACTGCCAATACTCTTTTAGTCATCATAGATATCGCAGGTCCACAAGCACCTACCAAAATGGAAAGAATCATATCTACTAGGCATGGACCTCTAATATTGCCCACCCCTTTGAATGTAATGCCTACTAGAGAATATCAGAAATATAGGCCTAAGTTCACTGGGACTGAAGGTGTTATTGCTGAAGAACATCTTGAGTCATTTGATAGCTATGTTGATAATCTGGACATTAGTGAAGATGATGTGTGGATGAGAGTCTTTTTCCAAAGCCTAGATGGAGAGGCTAGAAAATGGTTCAGAGAACTAACCCCAAGATCTATTGAAGCTTTAGATGATGCATTCCTAAAGCATTGGGGGGATAAGAAGGATCTCCTCTACTACCACACTGAGTTTGGAAACGTAAAGAGGGAAAATAGTGAGTTGTTGTCTGATTTTAATAAGAGGTTTAACCGTATGTACAACAAGATACCACCTGAAGTAAAACCCACTACTACCTATGCTAAACTCACATATGCCAGTGTTTTTGATTCTGACTTCTACCTACTGTTGAGGGAGAGGCGATGTGATAGTTTGGCTAACATGCAGGATGCAGCCTTGGAAGTGGAACCAAACATCATGGCTGCAGAGAAGCTCAAGGGAAATGTTGATAGAAGAAGACCGAGGGGCGAGTCTTCATCATCCTTTGATCCTAAGATAGATCAAATGACCAAAATGATCGAGTCATTAGCCTTTGAAATCTCCAAATTGAAGGTTGAGCAGCACCTAGGGAAAGGAAGAGTTCCTAATACCTTTTCTCTTAGAAATCCAAATCCAAATCCATGTAGAAGAACTAATGAGTAGTTGTAGATTTTGTAAAGAAACAAAGATGTTAATGAAGACCAAAGGGTGAAGGCTCCTTTTCAAAATGCAGTCATGGAAGAAGAGCAGTTTGAAGAAGATGATGAGATCCATTGTCTGGAAGACAAAGGAAATGCTTATTTTTTGACCTCATCTGCCTATCAAAAGTCACCATTCAATGACCAGATCAACCAAGAATGGGATGGTGAAGCTATTCTACAAATTGTAGATCAGCAAAGATATAATTTTGAGGTCAAAGATAAATAATGCCAAGGAAACTCTTGTTCAAAGCGTTGATGTCCCTACAATACAACAAGCTAATAAGCAAAAACAACTGGTAGTTGATCCCATCATCCTCAAAGCTCTAGCTCATGAGGTAAGAGGCCTTGACAAGTCTCTCCTTTCAGTTTTCAATCAGAAATTCAGAAGATAAGAATACCTATGCCTTTGAGCCTAAAGCCATCCAAGCCTTCATTGACTATGTAAATCTACGAGATGACAAGCCAACTATTATTCTCAGCCCAATGATTGAAAATTGTGAAGACCACTCCCCATCATTCTATGTCTCTCTGAATATTCATGAAAAAATCCTTCACAACTGCCTTTTGGACACTGGAGCCAACCATAATCTAATGCCTAAGGCTATCATGGATGAGTTGGGTCTTGACATCACAAAGTCTTATCATGACTTGTTCTTTTTTGACTCTAGAAAAGCGAAATGTCTAGGATTAATCAAGGACCTAGCCATCACTTTGCGTCAGCTACTTATGAAAAGCATGATGATGGATATTGTGGTGGTAGATGTCCCCCCCAAGTTTGGCATGTTACTTTCTAGAGGTTGGATCAAGGGATTAGGTGGATCATTGCAAAATGATCTATCCTATGTTACCATCCTAGTTTTCAGAGGTGAGAGCAAGAGATTATACAGAGAAGCTCAACTGGCTTATATAATCAGCGATGAAAAGAATCCCACCAATCATCCCATATATTCTATCGACACTGATTTTAGAGCTTGTATGTTATGCTCTTAACCTACAAATGATACCCAAATACAAAATATGCGAAGAAAAGAGACCCAAAACAAAGAATATGCGAAGGAAAGATACCCAGAGCACAAAATAGCAATGATTTTATTATTCAGAGAGTAATGTTCACTTGCCTCTTTGAGGGGGAAACCTCCAATAGAGCAGAGCTCGATTACAGAATAAGACACGATGCTCCTCGCAGGGAGTTTCTATCCTTTATATAGGACTCCTACGTGCAATACCACGGGCCAATACTGCGTATTACTAATACCATCTATCTAATACTACGACCCATTTGCAACTAACTGTGGTTCCGTTATTAATTGCGGATTAACCACTTACAATTATTAATATGGGCTTTATTGACTCTTGACTATGACGTGGTCCCATTACGTAGATAAGGGGGTTAGGGTGGGACCCTAACATGCCCACCCCTTAAGACTAGCCTTGTCCTCAAGGCGGAAGCTGTGGAAACTGCTGCAGAATAGTGGTTGGCTCCCAAGTTGCATCTTCTGGAGAGTTGTCTTTCCATTTGACTAGGACTTCCTTAATCATGCGGCCGCGCAGTTGCTTGACTCGTGTGTCGAGGACCTATTCTGGTTGAAGCCAGATGGATCCTTCTTCATCCAATTCCGGTAGACTAGTCTAAATTCTGCAGTTGTTCCCAATCACTTTCTTGAGGCATGTGACATGAAAAACTGGATGGATTTTTGCAGTAGGTGGCAAAGCCAACTTGTAGGCCACTTCTCCAATGTGTTGAAGTACTTGATATGGTCCATAGAATTTGGGAGAGAGTTTCTGACATCCCTTGTCTTTGAGTGATGTTTCCTTATATGGTTGGAGTCGTAAAAAGACCTGATCCCCTTCTTGAAATTGGCGCTCTGAGCGACGCTGGTCTACCTGTTGCTTCATGCGGTTCTGAGCTTGATGAAGATTCTCTCGAAGATGGGCGAGCATAGTTGCACGGTGTTGTAGGAGTTGATCCACTGCTTGTAATTTTGAGCATCCCTTGAGATATGAAGTAGGTGAAGGCGGGAGTTGACCATATACTACTTCATAGGGGGTCATTTTGGTGGTGACATGATAGTTGGTGTTATACCACCATTCTGCTAGAGGTAGCCACTGTACCCAAAGGTGTTGTTTTTCTGAATTGAAACACCTAAGGTAGGTTTCTAGACATTTGTTGACGGCTTCGGTTTGACCATCTGTTTGCGGATTATAGGAAGTACTGAGTTATAGTTGAGTGCCTTGTATTCTGAAGACTTCCTGCCAAAAATTGCTGGTGAAGATCGGGTCGCGGTCGGACACAATAGAAATGGGCATGCCATGCAATTTGAAGATCTGATCCATGAAAGTTTGAGCAACCAAGGTTGGTGTAAACGTGTGGGGAAGAGCGCAGAAATGAGCATACTTCGACAATCGGTCCACAACCACCATGATGGCTGACTTGTTCCCTGATTTTGGAAGACCTGTAATGAAATCCATAGAAACTTCCGTCCAAATTGATGCCGGAATGGGCAATGGTTGTAATGTGCCAGGTGTGTTGACGGTTTCCCCTTTGTGGCGTTGACAGACCTCACATTCGGTTACGAAGGTAAGGATGTCCTTTTTCATGCCTGTCCAAAAAAATGATCTTCTAGTGCGAGCATACGTCTTCTGAAAGCCCGAATGTCCTGCAATGGGAGATGAGTGCATCTCTGCCAAAATGCGACTTTTGAAGGTGGATGTTGGTGATATTACGACTTTGTCCTTGTAGCGAAGAATATTATCCTGCCACGAGTAGCCCTTGGTGGAATTTGGATCTACCTGCAAATGAGAAATGAGTTGGGAGAGCCCGGGGTGTGAAAACCATTCTCTGCGAGCTTGTTCAATCCATTCTGGAATGGGGAGGGAAATAGCTAGCAGGGTACTTTCCTCCTCAAATTGGCGAGATAATGCGTCTGCTACACTATTGTCTTTCCCTTTCTTGTAAATGATCTCATAATCATATCCTAGCATTTTGGCTAGCCATTTATTTTGTTGTGGGGAGGATAGGCATTGTTCCAAAAAATATTTAAGACTGTGATGATCTGTGCGGATTTGGAAATGTCGCCCCAATAAATAAGGTCGTCAGGTGTCGACTGCATGTAAGATGGCCATCATTTCCTTCTCGTATGTAGATTGGCCCTGATTCTTCCCACTGAGTTGCTGGCTTGTGAAGGCCAACGGTTGCCCTTCCTGCACTAAAACCGCCCCAATACCTGTCCCTGAAGCATCACATTCAATGACAAAAGATTTGGTGAAGTCAGGTAGTGCTAAAACTGGAGTGGAACACATGGCATTTTTTAGAGCTGTAAAGGCCTGTTGTGCTTCCTCATTCCAGAAGAATGAATTTTTCTTTAGGAGTTGGGTAAGGGGCTTCGCTATGCGACCATAGTTGCGGACAAATTTACAATAATAGCCTGTGAGACCCAAAAGTCCTCGCAAGCTCTTCAAGGTCTTAGGTTGAGGCCATTCCTACATTGCTTGGATCTTTTTTGGGTCCACCTTGACACCTTCACGCCCCACAATTTGGCCCAAATACTCTACTTCTGCCATGCCAAACGAACACTTGGACATCTTGAAAAATAATTTATGCTTGCAGAGAAGTTGCAAGAGTAGATCTACATGCTAAAGATGTGCGGCCCAAATGCAACTATAGATGAGGATGTCATCGAAGAAGACAAGGACAAATTTCCTGAGATATGGTTTGAGAATGTGGTTCATAAGGCTCTGAAAAGTAGAGGGGGCATTACAAAGACCAAATGGCATGACCAGGAATTCATAGTGGCCTTCATGAGTGGGTTAGGGTGGGACCCTAACATTTGTGGTAGGTTGTGGGATTGTTGTGGACCTCAAAAAACACCATTTAGTGTGTCAAAACAACTTCAAAAGTTTAGGACCCAAAAAATTACTAAAAATGGTACATGCTTCTATAATCAAGGAAACATATGAAACCGACTAGAAGTCTAGGTGGAATATGTGGGTGGTGACCAATATCCATCTGGATTAGTCCTCCCCCCTTAGGAAGAAATGGTCCCCGCTACATTGAGAGCCTCCACGAGGTGAGGAAATTTCTGTTGAACCTGGTCCTTGGTCAACCACTTGCCCTGGTGAAGGAGTTGACTTGCTTGGCAACCCACTATAGCTATATCCTCTTCTTGTGAGTGTTCTTGATCTATGTGTCCATAATCCTATCAATTCCGACCTATTTGATACAACTTGGGTTGAGCTATTTTTTTGTTAGTTGCTCAACAATGTCATATGTGTCCAATAATGGGGGAAGTATGGCCACAACCGATCCATATTGAATATTGAGTGCAGACCAAGGAACATTTGAATGCTGAGCTCAAAAAAATTGTTCCCTACAAGCTCAGTGATGGTGTGAGGCCCATATTGGAGTGGGTGAAGCTTACAGTGGGCTCCAACAAGGCACTCCTTTTGCAAATGTAATAAAACTTTTTCGCCCATGTAACTTGTGTGGCACTCGATGCTAATCATGAAATTGTTTGTACTTAGCATTTTCTTTGTCCAATATGTCATGGAACTATTGGTGGATGTGTTGAATGTGCTCATTGAAGTTGTTAACCCTGTTAGCTTCAAATTGGACATGAGATGAATCTGCATG
Source organism: Pinus taeda (assembly GCA_000404065.3). NCBI lineage: Eukaryota > Viridiplantae > Streptophyta > Pinopsida > Pinales > Pinaceae > Pinus > Pinus taeda. The sequence continues at coordinate 15,274 of APFE031743587.1, forward strand.
AGTAGCTGCAAATGGTATGGCAACATCAATGGGACATAATGGCTTGAATCCAAATCCCACCTAAAAGGAGTTGTGGCCAGTTGAGCTGTGGAGAGCCCTGTTATAGCTATGTTGGACATAGAGGAGGCTCTCATCTCATGTGCATGGGTGCATTGAGTTGTACATGTGTAGGATGTGCACAATCATCCTGTTGATGACCTTTGTTTTGCCATCAATTTGGGGGTGGAAGGCCATGGACTTAGTGGGCTTGGTATCCAACAGAGACGAGAGGCTTGACCAAAATGCACTTAGGAACCAACTATCCCATCTGAGATAATGGATTGTGGGATCCCAAAATGTACCCATACTCGTTAAAAGAAGAGTTTGGTAGTGGCCTCTTCTGTGATATTCTTCTTGCAGGCTGCCATAATGGCCATTTTAGAGAATCTGTCAATGACCATGAAAACACAATTATTTCCATGCTTGGTAGAAGGAAGGCCTGAAACATGATACATGGAGATGGATTCCCAGGGCCGACTAGGAGTCGATAGAGGAGTATACATGGCTTGCTTTTTTATTGTAGGTTTGGCAATGGCGCAGGTAGGACATGATGTCATGTACTTCCCAACATCCTATCAAAGGTTTGGCTAATAAAAATACTTCTAAAACACTACCAATGTCTTTTCTACTCCAAAATGTAGAACAACTGACTATAGTGCACCTCCTAAATCATCTTGGCATGCTTTCTTGAAGGAACATAGAGGTGTCCCAGGTGGCATAACAATGTGTCCTAGAGGTGAAAATATGGGACTTTCTTATTTCCAAGACCATCTGGTATGTGGTGGTGAATTATGGATCACTCTTGTAAAGATGCATCCATCCCAAAGTCTCATTTATAGAATATTCGAGCATAGTGGTCAGCACCATAACCGACGATCAGCTGATTATTGATTTTTCCCTTCTTGTACTTAATGCTAAAATGGAACTGTTACAGATATGTAGACCATTTCTGATGGCAACCATTCTACAAATTTCCATGTGTTTATATGAACTATAAGGGTTAGTTGTTTGTGTGGATGAACATTTCCTTCCCTAGAATGTAATGGTTCCATTGTCAGCATGACTGCACAATGGAATGCATATCCTAGTCATAGGTGGGATACTTTTGGACTGTATCTGAAAGTGTCTCATGATGATATGCCACCAAATGCCCCAGTTGGTTAAGAACTACATCAACAACATTGTCAGAGTCATATGTCCCAATTTCAAATAGTTGATGCAGGTCTGGTATTGTGAGCACTGGTGTAGAGCAAAGGTGATGCTTCAACTCAAAAAACACCTTCTATTGGGATTCAGACCAAAAAAACTTTGCTTTCGCTCTTCCCTTGGTGAAATTACACAAAGGCCAAGTGATATGAGAGAATCCCAACAAGAACTTGCGATAGAAATTGACAAGACATAGAAAGTTGCAGAGCTTTGTTAGAGTGGTTGGGGCTGGCCAATCTCAAATAATTTGTATCTTGACTAGGTCCACATGCACACCCTACACGTCAATGATGTACCCCAGATATTGAACATATGTCATACCAAAAGTGCATTTCTCAAAATTGGCACACAATTTGTGTTTTCATAGGGTTTGGAGGACCTGTTAGATATGATGTATGTGCCATTTCCAACTCTAGGTGAAGATCAACATGTCTTCTAGGTACACTACTACGAACAAGTTGGTGAAGGGCCGCAGGATGTCGTCCATTAGCTGCATGAACAAAAAAATATCCTTCTAAAAGATTTAACCGTATATATACAATGTCTGAATCTATATGGCTTTCAAATATGGGAATGTCAAAGTTACTTGTACTTTGAAGGGAGTGGTGCCTCCAGAGTGGTTTCCGGATGAGGATGTATCACCTGTGGGCATTCGCCAAAGGATGTGAGAAAAGTTATGCATCATTGCATTCCTTTGTCACTTGAGGGCTTCTTCGAGCAATATTTTGAATGGATTTCCTACTTCCTCGTCTTTCTTTTCTTTTGCCATGGGAGGCTACCAGGGTTTGTGAGGCTCGTCTTGCAAAGGTTCAACCAGTTAAAATCCTAACTCCTTATACCCTAACCTTATTAGGGACTGTTGAAGCCCCGAAAATCGGGTCTACAACAAGGGGGATACCCGCCTGGTCCGAACCTTGGTTAGTAACTCCTTTTCCGTTTGGTATAGTGGGTCTGACTGGGGACATGGGACCAATTTCCCAATATATGTGTGTGTGTGTTGAGAATTGATATTTCTTTTCTAATAATTCCTACGTAAAATGCTTTTATTCTAAATCTAATCTAACAACATGAAATTGTATTCTAATGAATAGAAATATCTAATTCTAAACTAACCCGGGATGTAATCTTTTCGTTATGCGATCTAAAATGATTTCAAATAACAGTTGGTAATAAAGATCATTCAACTGCTATGAGAAAAGAATCCAATAAAGATAAACCATTTCATATAAAAAGTTAGACGAAAAAGTTGTGAAAACATATCGCATAATAAGCTACTTATATATTAAACATAAATAAATAGCTATCACCGTACAGAAGTGCCAAATGATAACTCAGGCATTCACACATTCATATATAAATAAATAAACATGAATATCGCTTTAACACATAGGCAAAAATAGTTAAGAGATAAAAGTACCATTTATAACTAGTTCTACTCATGAGCTTCAAGCAATAATGATTTATCTCTTCTTAATCCAACATCCACAAAGAGCACAAAAGTGTAACATCAGTAGTAGATATTAAATGCAAATATCAATAAATCTTGTTCCCCTCATTCATCAAAGCCTCCTAGGAGGGTGCAAAAGTGCATGTTCTGAGGACAATATTTTGATAAATTTCAGGACCCTTCTCTAAATGCATGAGAAGGGTTTAAATACTACTAACTAAATCTAAAAATAATTTATTACAAAAATGTAGGATGCGGTTTAAATGACCATCCTCATTTCAGGAAAAAATAAAGCAAAATTAAAACTAAAACTGAATCTAAAAATAAAACTAACAACTAACTATTTGTGTATCTGTTCCTTGTAATCGCAAGCATTCAGCATTTGCTTAAGGAGAGTTGGTTGGCTAACTTCCGACTTTAGCTGTCATGCGAAAATGGAATCGGCAAGTGTTGGCGCCATCTTCTCGGCAAAATTAATAATACATTTGAGAGTCATGCACTGGCTGTGTTGTTTTACTAAGTACGTCCAGTAAGAATCCCAATTCAGCTTGGTTAACCTTTTGATGGATTCTGCCCTTTCTTGAGCTTTCTGTCTCCAGCTTGTCTGTAGTTGTTGTGCATTCGATAGATATCCTGGAGTGGTCTCTGAGATCAGATTCGCTCTGTGTAAATTTTCGTTGATGCAGTCAATGACATTATTTGTTGTTGTGGCTGCTTCTTCTACCGCTTGTTCTGCTTTCTTGATCTGTGCATCCCACTTATTAAAGAGAAGTTCTTTGTGGGTGTCATTGATTATTGGTGTGCCTGCCTTTTTCCCTTCCTCTATTTCCTGCCAAGCCAAATATTCAGTAACTCTTTTATCAATTAAATCGTAATCATGTCACAAGTCCACGACTTGATTAGTAATTATGTCGCTTGTTTCGCAATAAGAGCTCCACTGTGATATTATTTGGTACAATGTTTCTTGTTGTTGTAGCAGTTGATTATTTAAGGAAATGGATTCTATGATGAATTCTGTAAGTTTAGGATCATCCTTGTGCATCTCTTGCATAACCTGTAACTGTTTTTCTCTTTCGGCCAAACTATTATGGTATCCTATCTACATTTGTTGAAAGTCCTGATGTAATCTTTCAAGCTATTTCTGTGCTTCGTTGTTGGTGTTGGCTTGTTGTAGCTCTTGCTGCAAAACCTATATTTGATATTCTTTTTATTTTAGTAATTTTTGTACCTCAGATGCTTTATCAATGGTGGCAGAAGCATATGCTCCTATGATCTGAGGTAATTTAGAGAGATTTTCAGTGGGATCGGTGGTAGGATCTTGCCATAGGATGTCTAATTTCTCTGCATCATGAGAGAGAATGCTTTCCAATTTCCTTTTATTTCTTTGCCTTCTCACCATGGCCTTATGCTGCGGACTGTAAAATACATCAAGAGGAGGAATTTCCTCTATTTTGAGCATAAGTTCAGAAGATGGGGTAGTGGGAATATGTTCCATTTTTGGGACATTGCTGATTGTTCCTGTGACTATATCATCTACTGTCTATACATTACTTTCAGGTGTTTTTGTACTCTGTCCTTTAGTATGGATTAATTCATTGAATGTCTCCCATTCTTTATTCAGGTCAGTTCTGACTGGTGGTGGCTGGACGATGAGAGGGAGAAGATTTACAGGTGGAGAGATCAAAACCTGTTGTTCTAGGCGCTCCTTAGACTGGGCAGTATCTCTTACTGACCCTTCACTTTTATTATGGTCACTTTTGGACCTCTTGGAGTGTTCTGACATTTCTCTCCCAAATTTAGATTTAGACCTATCTATGCCTAACCTTCCACTAAGACTGATATTGGGAGTTGGTGCCCTTATGGGTTCAAAATGTAATTTATCCAAAGGGATATTAGATAACCTCCTTTCTCTATATATTTTGAACTCTTGAAATTCTGCTACAGGGAATCACCTTTGGGCTGAATGCAGAACTTCTTTAAGTGTACTTTTCTGTTGAAACATATCATAAAAAAGATCATATCTTTAGAAAACACTTTTATTTTGACTGTAGTAGTGAAATTCTTAACGATATCAGAAGGGTCGAATAGTCTTCCTAGAAATTTGAACAATCGTAGACATGTCATGTTGTTTACTTCTTTGAATGCATGGCCTACATCAAATAGTGAAAAGGCCCTATAGGCCATAGGAAATTGCGGCCAAATGGCCTTCTTCTTGTCCTTCAAATCTTTAGTCATACCTCCTTCTCTGCAAGTCTGATAAGCAATCTCTCGCACCAGTAGTTTATCAGGAACATATAAAGGTAAGACATGAGGGGAAGCGATACTTCCGAATACCCTGACATATGTGAAAATTTCTTCTCCAAACCATCTTGTGATAGGGAGCATATCGACCTCTGCTTCGGGAGAAAATCTTGGAGCGTCTTTATCATACATCATTTTGTACAGAGGTAGCATGATTCCATGGCAAATCTTGTCAAAATACGTAATGAAATTGGAATCCCATAATTCCTTGTGATAAATATGAATGGGTAAGGGGTCCTGAGTAGTCCATTTCCAGCCCATTAGAGGAAACTTGGAAATTTAATAGATTGCATCCATCACATAAGCAGATAAGTAGAAAGGGGGATAAATCCTCTGAGAAGTAGCTCTTTTGGACCGGTAATTCAAAATGGTTGTGGCTAAATTGTCGGACAATATTTTAGCCCAGTCCACAATAGTAGCATTAGTGGCAGCATCCAATAATGGTAGCCATTCAGATGAAAACTTGTTAATGTATGGCTTTCCAAAAAGCCTACAAAGCATAGCAGCGACAAAGCAATACGGGAGGTGAGAGAACCAGTATTATACATATCGTGCTTATCCTTTTTTAGTGGTTCGTCCCTTCTTGACCAATCCTTGGTGCATTATGCCAAATCTTCATTTTCTTTAGCGAACTTCTCCATGAACTGTTTGTTATAAGTCACCTATGGCTTTGGTAGATGATACATGAGCCTCAAATCTTGTGGAGTGAATGAGCCAATGAGGACCCTGAGTCTTAAATTGTCTATTTGTGATATCAGCACTATCCAGTACCCATTTAACGATGTCTGTGTATGGAAGAATTTTGGGCCTTGTCGCTATCCGGTGCAAGAACAAACATGATAGTTCTATAATAGATGCCTCAGAAGACCCGTGTGAGCCTGCAGTAGCCGTAACCTCCATTACCTTGGGATTTTCTTCCTCAAGTAGACTGTACATGCCTTCCCAAGTAGTAATACCGGGATCTTTGTCACAGGTGGTATATGTGTATAAGGGTGTCATTTCTTTATCTTCAGAACTCGGAGCTTTACCCTTCTTTCCCATAATATCCTGAACACTGTTATGTATACTTCTCTGCTCTTTTCTCCTGCAGTTTACAAATGAGGTGAGAATAATGATAAGAAAAAGGTGACAGGAAAGCTTTAAATGCGAAAAACATATAAAATATACCACCTTACATGAAATGGCTCTTTGATCAGATCAAAACCATATTTCATTAATGATTGGCAACTAACTCATTGATTAACATTAACACGAACAACGAGCCTTGAAGATCTGCGATAAGGCGATTTTGCAATTTTCTTCGCAATATCCCAGATCGTAATATCGCATAATTGCAATATCACGGAATCGCAATATCGCTAGTTCGTAGCGTATGACAATCATTCATTAATGTGTTTTCTGTGAAATGCGATTTGCGACATGCGCCATCGCATATCGGTGGTTTGAGGCATTTCAACTTAAGTAATGGTTGAGGCATGCGATGGATGAGGATCTTTTAATGTGTGATTTCACATCACGATTTTGAAATCTTAGAGATTTCTCTTGTAGGAAGGCATTCATTACCTTTTTGTGATGCGACGCTCTTTAGGGAATGATTTTATTCTAACTTATCATAAAACTTAATTCTTTTTAGATTTTTCGAGGGTATTCTCCTAATATTATGATAGTAAGTTTTATTGAAAAATGAAATACAAGCATTAATTGATTTTTTAAATTTTTGAATAAGGGTCCCCACTTATTTAGTATTAGTGATAAAACTAAATAAGAAGGGGGGTTGTTGCTGGCCACAACAAGGACATACAAAGAAAATCAAAGAAAAGAGCAGACCACTATGATACCTCTTATCCATACTTATACAGGAACACAATAGAATACATATATAAACATAAACACATAAATGCAGCAAAAATAAATCTTCGTTTCATTAATATAAAATAACTTAAAGATGCTTACATATAGAATGGAAATAAACTAGCTTGGGAAATGGTAGCTTATCTATAAGAAGAGATGTGGAGGCTACATGCCTCTAAACTATGTTACAATGAGGCTCAAGGGCCTTTTTATTATTGAATAACAAAGGGAAACCATAAACAACCAAAAGCCTAACCCTAGGAGATCGAACACCAAGAGTTTGTGGGCCTTGGTGGGGGTAGTTGGGAAGCTAACTTCCTGGGGTCATAACTTGGTCTTATGATCTCCATTTGGTGCATATGATACCTCATTAAAAAGGTATATTTGAGTACTTTCAGTATGACACCATCATTTTGGGGGTGGAAGGTTGCAGAATTAGTGCTATTGGTATCCAACAATGACCAAAGACTTGACCAGAATGCACTTGGGAATCGATTGTCCCAATCTGAGATAATGGAATGTGGGATCCCAAAGTGTATCCATACTTATTCAAAGAATATTTTGGTAGTGGCTTCTGCTATGATACTCTTCTTGTAGGCTATGAGAATTACCATCTTAGATAATATTTTGACGACCATGAAAACACAGTCGTTAGCATGCTTGGTAGAAGGAAGGCCTGGCATGTAATCCATGGAGATGGATTCCTAGGGCTAGCTAGGAGTCGACAAAGGAGTATATAGGCCTTGATTCTTGATTGTATGTTTGGAAATGACATAGACAGTGCAATATCTAATGTAATTCCCAACATCCTTTCAAAGGTTCGGCTAATAAAAAAACTTCTACAACATTGCCATTGTCTTTACTACCCCAAAATGTCTAACGCCCCGAGTGTAGTGCACCTCCAAAATAATCTTGGCACACTCACATGAAGGAACACATAGCTGTCCCAAGTCGCATAATAGTGTGTCCTGGAGGTGAAAATATGGGACTTTCTTATCTTCTAGGAGCATATGGTATGTGGTGACGAATTCTGGATCACTCTTGTAAAGATGTGGCCATCGCGAAGTATCGTGTCCACAAGAGTCGAGCATAGTGGTCAATGCCATAAATGACAATTGGTTGAGGTAGTCTACAACATTATTATTTTCCCCTTCTTGTACTTAATGTTCAAATGGCACTGTTCCAAATATGTGGATCATTTTTTATGGCGATCATTCTACAACTTTCCTTGTGTTTGTATGAACTGCAAGGGTCAGTGCTTTGTGTGGATGACCATTTCCTTCTCTAAAATGTAATGCTTCCATTATCGGCGGGACTGTATAATGGAATACATCACTTTATCATAGGTGGGATACTTTTAGACTATATCCAAAAGTGTATCATTGTGATATGTCACTAGATGCCCTTGCTAGGTAAGAACTGCACCAACAACATAGTCAGAGGCATTTGTCTCAATTTCAAATGGTTGCTACAAGTCTAGTAATGTGAGCACTGGTGCATAGCAAAGGGGATGCTTCAACTCGATAAATGCCTTCTATTGGGATTCAGACCAAAATAACTTTGCTTTTGCTTCGCCCTTGGCGACTTGACTTAAAGGCCAAGTAATATGACAAAATCCCAACATGAACATGCGATAGAAATTGGAAAGACCCAAGAAGTTATGGAGCTCTGTTAGAGTGGTTGGGGCTGGCCAATACCAAATAACTATTATCTTGGCTGGGTCCACATGCACACCACGCTCTTCAATGATGTACACTAGATATTGAACTTGGGTCATACCAAACATGTGTTTCTCTAAATTGGAACACAATTTTTGTTGTTGCAAGGTTTAGAGGACCTGTCGGATATGGTGTATGTTCTCTTCCCAACTCTTATTGAAGATCATGATGTCATCTAGCTACACTACCACAAACGAGTTGGTGAAGGGCCACAAGATGTTTTCCATAATCTGCATGAAGTTTGCGTGGGTACTTTTCAGCACGAAAGGCATGACCAACCATTCAAAAAGGCCCTTTTTGGATTTGAAGGTAGTATTCCACACATCTGAGGGTTCAATCAATACCTGGTGATTATTGGACTTCAAGTCAATCTTGTTGAAATATATGGCCCTCTTGATCTGGTTGAAAAGGTCATCAATCCATGAGATTGGATACCTATTCCAGACAATGATATTATTCAGGGCCCAATAGTCAATACAAAGCCTCCAAGTTTTGTCCTTCTTCTATACCAACACAATCGGGCTCCCACAAGGTGATGAACTTGGCCTGATGTGCCCTATCTGAAATAGATCCTAAATTTGCCTCTCGATCTCATCATTCTCTAGAACATAACATCTATAGATTGGTCCATTGGGTAGCAACACACTCAGGGTCAAATCGATGGAGTGCTTGACGTAACAATGTAAGGATACACTTGTGTGTGAGGTGAAGATGTCCCTATACTCCTCCACAACCTTGTCCATATGTTGTTGCCATGTGAAGGAGCCCTGTCTGAAGGCTGTGGATGTGGGCACAATCTTCCTCTTGTTTTGAGAGTGAATTGTAATGAAGACAAATTTCCCGGGCTAGGAAATGATCTTACTTCATTGCATGGGGCCTTCACTCAATGAACCTTTGACATATCATGTGTGTTTATGGCATACTAAACAATATCCCTAATTTGACTGCATATTGGAAAATACCTCTAAAGATCATATTATTTAACCCCCTACCAATACAAACCCAATACACCTTCCAAATTTTAAAAACCCCTACTTTCACTAGATATTGTAGGTATCCATTTTCTCATTAACATTTTTTATACCCCTTTATATTTTTTCATTAAATTTGAGCTCCATTTTTTATACCTTCCAATATAAAAACCCTTTACCCCCTAATATATGCTCAATATATTATGTAATTTTTACCTCAATATATATCCCCCAATATGAACCCACATGGTATGGTATTGCTCCTCTAATGAAGCTCTCGTGCTTCATTGTTTAGTAAAGACCAAATAAAGGGTGGTAGGAGGTGTCGCCTCTCGTATATTGTACAATTTTTGACCCAAAGTAGTAATTACAAAGTGAGGTCTAGATTCATATACAATATGACGATTCCATAGGTATGACTAACCTAATAAAACATCACATACTTCCAGAGGGGAAACATCACACAATACCTCATATGTAAAGGCCTTAATGCTATAAGGCATGCAACATTTTTGGTTGACAAAGAGATCTCACCCTTGGTGGAGCCACCCGATGGTGTATAACTGTGGGTGCAACATTGTTGGTGGCTTCGATCTCTTAATGACCTTGGCTGAGATAAATTTCTTCTAGCTCACCTTGCCAATGATGAAATGCATGAGCGAACCATTTGTCCACATCTGTGAGTGGAAGAGGTGCTCCCCCTCCTCTAGATCCTCAAGTTCCGCCTTTTGGAGCTTGGTGGTGGTTACTATCAGTGGTTTTAACATTAATTATCTACTTTCCCTTATCTCTTCCCTTGTTGGGTTCCAACTTAGAGTTATAGCATGCATCCGTCTTCGAGTCTTTCATCTCAGCCATCAGTGCCTGCTTCATGCGATATCTTTTTGTGTTGTGAGTGGGAGTTTTATGGAACTCATATCACTTTCCAGTATCTTTCTTTGCCTTCCCATTATTCTTCACTTGCGGATAAGAGGATTTATCCTGGTGGGTCACGACCTGAATCTTCCCTTTTCTCTGTGGCTTGGGGGCATCTTTGCTCTACTTTGGGTTTGCAAATCCATAGTCTCACTTCTTCTACTTGAATTTCTTCTCAATCTCGGAAGCATATCGGTATGCTGCACCAAGAGAAGAGATGTCCAGGAAATCCATTTCCTACTACATGTATTTGTGAAAACAACTATGGTACTTGAGCACTATATGTTTCACGAAATATTTGATACCCATCTTTGTGCACAGGGCATGGAAAAGATTCATCAACTCATGCACATCTTGATCCCTTTACTGCTACAACGTAGTCCAATGTATGTACTTGTCCTCAAAGCTCCCCACAAGGTAATAGTGTTCCTTGATGGCTTCTTGGAAATAATTCCAAGTGGGTGTAATGGAAAATAGTGAGCGTTCTCTCTCATCCCTCTATTCGCAGTAGGTTTTCCACTAGTCCTTGACATGGGGGGCGAATTTGAGGAGTGAAAAAGTAATATTTTCCCTTTTGGAAAAATCATGAACCAAAAAATATCCTTCCAATAGATTTAACCATATATCTATGACATTTTCATCTAGCTGGCCTTCAAATATGGGAATGTCATAGTTGACTTGTAACTTGAAGGGAGTGGTGCCTCTAGAGTGGCTGCTAGATAAAGATGCATCGCCTGTGGGCATTCACCGAAGGATCTAGGAAAAGTTATCCAGCATCACATTCCTTTATCGCTCAAGGGATTCTTCAAGAAATATTTTTAAGGGATCTCCTTCTCCCTCACCTTTATTTTCTTCCACCATGGGAGGTCATCAGATTTTGTGAGGCAGGTCTTGCAAAGGTTCAACTAGTCCGAGCCCTAACTCCGTATACCACGACCTTATTGGGGACATGCAAAGAAAAATAGAGAAAGACAAGACCACTTTGATACCACTTATATAGAATTATGTAGGAATGCAACATAATATAGATATAAAAATAAACACAAAGATGTAGCATAAATAAATATTCATTTCATTAATATTAAAGAATGGAAGGATGCTTACATATATAATGGAAATAAACTAGCTCAAGAGATGGTAGCTTATCTTTGAGAAGAGATGTGGTGATACATGCCTCTAAATTATGTTACAATGAGGCTCAAGGGCCTTTTTATTATTAAAAAACAAATGGAAACCCTAAAAAACCAAAAACCTAACCCTAGGAGATAGAATGCCAAACGTTTGTGAGCCTTGTTGGGGTTAGTTGGGCAACAAATTTCCTAGGGTTGTAACTTGGTCATATGATATCTGTTTGGTGTGTATGATACATCATTGGAAAGGTATCTCTAAGTAATACATGATTTGCAACAAGCCCAAAAGAACGCCATTTAGGGGGTCAAAACAATCCCAGAATTTTAGGACCTGAAAAATTGCTAAAAGTAGTAAATGTTGCTATAATCAAGGAAACTGATGAAACCAACTAGAGGTCTAGATGGAATAGGTAGGTGGCCACCAATATCCACCTAGATCAATTGCACCATAAATTTTTTCAATATTTTCCCTATATGAGTATATTCTTACATAATCACTTAAAAGAAAACAAGTTTTTTAATACATATTCAAAATTTAAATGAAAATACTAAAATTTGAAATTTATGTTTACTATTGTTTGACCAAGGTTAACTAGTTCCATAGCCATGATCTTCTTTAACTTAATTTTTTTGTAGCCATAACACCACTCCTCATGGCTATTATCATAGTTCATATCAGTATGACCCCAAATCCTTGTTGATTCGATTTTATCCACATAACCTTCAGGCTTGGAAAATTTTGATGGATAGCTAAAGAATTCACCCTTTGTCTCAATTGCGCTTGTAGATATACAATCATAATCCTTAACCCTATGGAAAAATATAAATTTTTATATGTCAAGTGAGGACATCACCTCACAATTACACCCAGGATATGATCAACGCATGAAATGTTGCAATATACATTCCATAACTTTGGTTTTTATCTCGTGCTTTGATGTTAATCTTGGTTTTATACCGATATAAGGAATTCTTTTTTTTATTTACCTCATTAAGAACATGTTATGGTACTAAAATAATCTTGTTCCCTTGGTCATCCTTCAATAATACTTTGTCTATTCTACAAGCTTCTCTGTTTAATTGAACAACTTATTCTTTCAAATTTCTAAGTACATTGTAGTAGTCTATCTTTTCAAATCTTAATTCCTCTTGGGCTATTCTTAGAATAAACCTTGATATATTGCTTTAACTTTTCCTAGGCCCTTTTTGAAGATATTTAATTATGAGTTTCAAGTAACCTATGGAAATTAAATCCCCGTATTTTCTTGCATCAATGAACCTTAGCCCCTGAAAAAAAAAAAAAAAAAAAAAAAAATCTAGTGCTTTGGCTTGATTATTTGCTACTTTACCCAAGCTAAAGTGTTTTCTTTTGATCCATCAGGGTGAAAATAATCCCTCCCACTCTATCATTCCATGGATTCTCTTTTGAAGCACCATGAAAAAATAACACACATTTCATTTGTTCTTGTATCCATCTTAAAACTTCTACCTCCTCCATTTGTATTTTCCACATTTCCTCTTTTGGAGCCCAATTTTCCTAAAATATTGGCACCACTTGTATTAGGTTTAGAAGGTTTCTTAACCATTCCTTCTCTTCCTAGTTCACCATTGTCCACAACATCCCTTTTAACCATTTAATTTGAATTAATTTTACTATCTAGCTACATGTCGAATTGGTTGCTCTTGTAATTGGAATTTTACCTATTGAAAAATGGTTTTGTTTATGGATAACTAGATTTCCTAACAAATAAATTTTGGGACTACCATCCATGAATGTTGCAAGACTAGTTTTTTTTAAAAGAACTTTCATATTTATTTTTCTAGCCTAGAAACATTTTACACCAAGATTCTAGCAAAATTACCTTATATATGACTTATTTCAAAGCAATTTGTCACACTTGATCAATATATTGACAATAAAAAAAGAGTGTTTAATTGTCTCATTTTCTTAACATCACATTGCACATCACAAATACCCTTGGATCCCTTTCCTTTGAATATTCTCGGTTGCAATCAATCTCTCATGCATCAATTTTTTGTAACCAAAGGAATCAACATCTAGGTTAGTCTCATACTCGTGTGACACAGGGTTGTTTCCGACCGCTACCACTATACCTCGAGGGCCTACAACTTGTCCTCCTCTCCATACATTGGTTTAATTCCACGGGATTGAACCTTGGATCTCTTAGTTTACATGATTTCACATCACTTGCATCACCAATTGAGATCCCCCTAAGACATCTCTCATGCACTATTATCCAACAAAACAATTTTTTTTCTAATTTTTTTTAAATGATTATTAATATTATTAGTATAGAATCTCCATGCCATATGCATTTCCATATTCTTGAAGTAGGCATTTTAGGATTATCCATCAAGAGACTATTCTAACCTTTTTAAACTATGTAAACTGTAACATTTTGCCTGCTTTCATCTAATTTATCATAGTCCATAGATGCAAATCCCACTAGTTGTTCAAACATAAGACTTACCTATTCTTGAAGATCCATTGGAGGAGATATGTTTTTCCAGCCCATCCATATGTCATCCTTGCTCCAAATTGATATGTCTGGGATTTCAAAAAAACCATTCTTCATAACCCGTGTTTTCTTTGAAGGACAACTCCTTCATTGATTCTAAGGAAGGGTTCCCATCAATATTGTCAGTCCATAAAATAATGTTTTCTCTATTACCTATTATCCATGTTAGCTTTGATTAGATTAATGGTGTCGCTTGCTTACACAATTTCTAGAACAATGAACCAACTTTTTCTACTAAAGGATAATCAAGACATATTTTATGAAGCCTAGGGAATACTTTTTTTAACATAGCAATCTTCCAACATTTGTGTCATTTAGTTACCATATGTCATAATTACTTGGCTCTAATTTCTAAATTCAAGAGAGTTGGATCTTTATAGTAAGCCCCTCTCTATCCTTATGAGCTGTAATAATAACTCAATTGATTAGATGAAACTTTTTGGAGTTAGTTTTACCTCCTTCCAAAGAAACTTTATTATTCCCCTATATATTTTCTCCATGATACTTTTCATAGCACATTGTTGCACACTGATAAATTGGTAAACATAATGAGATATGTTTAGTTAATATCATTTTCTAATTGGTTTCAACCATCTTGATCCCCATTATTGAAGTATTTTTTCCATTATTCTTGTTATTACTTTCCAGGTCTGAGAAGTAGAGTTCCAAAGATATATATGCATTTTCAAGTAACTAAAAGTTATCCATGTCACCATGCTTGGGAACCAAAAAATTCTAGAAATCACATGTAATTGTTCTACTGAGATATCCCACCAAATATTTGACTTTTCAAATTTTTAACCTCCCCCAAGCTATGTTTAAAAAGTTCACTCGAAATGATTTGTATTTCTTAGCAACTACAATAGAATATGCATCCAAAAATAATATGTCATTTGCAAATTGGAAGTTATATATCCATTTCATTCATCTTCCTAAAGCTTAAACCCTGTATCTTCCATATTAATATTTCATGCTCCAATTCTATGCTCAACACATTTCCATTGTTATGTATAGAAGAGATGATATTGTACATGCTTGTCACAAATCTAATTTTCTTTTGGAAAATTGAGTTGGCCTTCCATTTATTAGTGGAGCTATCCACGACTATCCTGTTGGAAAATAGGATAATATTGAGAGGGGGAGTGAATCAATATTATATAAATTTTAACAACTATTTATCTAGTAAAACACATTCAATCACTCGACATTGCACCAATCACATAAATCATTGAACAAAAGATATTTACATGGAACCCGATACAAGAGAAAACCACAATTATTCTTTTAATTTTAATGTAAATGCAAGCACCAACTTCTATTTATATTAGATTTTGTAGGCACCAACCTACATGAGGCACCGAATCCCTTTTCTTTTCAAGCACCCACTTGCTATAAGTGCAAACCCCCACTTGTTTACATGCACTGGCCTACTAGAGGCACCAACCCCCTAATATTTATAGGCACCAACTTGAAGGAGACCGTAATCCCCTGGTTTACAAGCACAAACTTGCTTTAGCCACTTAGATCCCCCTTCCTTTCATTTTCATACCCAATTATTTGACACCTTAATTAAAACATCACTCTTACAATAATATTTATTATGTTATTTGATCTTTTCTTAGTAACAACTTCTGTTTCTCTGTTTTTTTTATTCAGCTAACTTTTTCACCAATTCATAGCAGCTTTAGATATATGATATTTTTACTTTCTACCTCTATTCAATACACTTGAAAAATATCTATCTTATATTTTTAACAATTGTCTCATCATTTCTTTAGATTTTCATTTTATGTTTTATGCAACAACTCCATAACTCAACAAAACTTCACTTGCGCACTCTACATCATATCCCTCTGCCTTCTCTAAGTCAAATAACCTAGATTTGGCACCCAGTTTGATTTAATTTGTTGTAGTACAACTCTCTCACACTATTCCTCTCTAGCATTTCTATTATGCATGTCCATAACAGTGTCACATTCTAATTTGCATGGGAACAACTTGTATTCACATTGTATTTCTTTGCCTTTACATTTTGTAGGGATCTCTCTAATTTTTCGAAGTTAGAATTTGTATTTTATTTTAGTCCTTAACTGAATTTAGTTCCTGAAATGCAAAATCTTTATGCCTTAACACTCAGGACCTATATTTCTCTAACACATAAGACCTGGGTGCTATAACCATAGGCTTAAAATCCTAGGAGGGTCATTGGATCGGAGGATTGTACTTTTTCCCTATGCATTATCATAACCTTGTGGATGATGGCCTGATATGGCCTAGCTCCCAATGCCTAACCTTTAGCGCCCTATGAACTTAGATTTGACCATTCCCTTTGCACGCCGAATAGTAGATCACTAGGTTGCCTTTCAACACAATCTATAGTTCTCCACTCCAATTCCATGCATCCTTACAACCCCTGGGCTAATATGACCCCACCTCACCATGTCATATCAAACACTTTTGTTAGTTCTCTATAATACTAATGTATCCCCCTTATTGTTATTGTTAGTGTAGCCCCCTATTGTTATTTTTGTATGCATGTATCCCCCGTATTTTTATGGTTGTGCTCCATAGAAGTCCAATATTATTATTGTTGTCCCCTTACATTATTATTGTTATGTAGGATCTCATTATATTGTGACCCCTCAGACTCCTATACATACCAAGGAGGTATAATCATTTTTATCATCCAAGAATTGTTCATTTATGTGGTGTAAAGGAGGTTGCCCCCTCAAAGATGCTATTTCTCAAGTTGTTGATTTATATTTTCTTCAATTTTGTGAGTTGGTTGCATAACATTTTGTATAAGAGCTTTGGATTCTATGGTTTTGCTTCTTTAAACAGGTCATCCTCGATTTTTCACTATAAATTTTTTTATATGAAGCTTCAAAAGCTAAAATTATGACCACAAAGAGCCAAAATATTGGTGAGTTTGTTCGAACCAGGGTTTGGAACTGAACTTATCCTCAGGAGGGTAGATGGGACGATTCAGGTGAGATCGAATACAGATCCAACTTCTATTCATTTGTGGATCTGGGCAGTCCCGGGAGTGCCGATGCTTATCCACCTTGAACTGGAGATGATCAACTTGACGGCTTGCCCTTTTATGCTAGACCATGATGAGCTAGAACACATGTGGCTAGACCTGACAACCCGAGGCTTGCTGGCATCACACCCGTTGTTACCAAAAACACACAGGATTCGTCTGATAGCCATAGTTCATCTGAAAGCCACTAAGTTGTGGAACCGATAGATGTTTCCTGGAGAGGAATCTTCTTGGAAAAATTTCAAATCTTGGTTTGCTATATTTTCAGAGATATGATCTGATGAAGTTAGGATTTTTGCAGGCTCCAAAATTCCATCTCAAATAGGTGATCTAGGGAAAATTGTCATAACTTTCTCTCCTGGAATTAGATTTGAATTTAATAAAAATTATAGAAATTTAATGTGTAGATTCAAAACAGCTCATGAAATTTACTAGATCACAAGACTTGAAGCTACTCTACTCATCTGTAGAAAGAAAATCATGATCGAGAACACAAATAATTAACATGCATCAAGATTCAACACACATACACAGGGATTTATATAGGGGAAAGCAAATTATCAAAACCCCTTACTATCTGTATTGAATTAATCAAAGAATAGAGAAGAAATATAATGCTTTCTCAAGCCTGAGCAACCTCTGCACTAGTATAATCTATTTCACAGCCTCACAGACTGACTCAATCCAATACTTATCCAACTTGTTAGCTTCCCAAGTTCCTATGTCCTTGTGTTATTCCCTTGGGAATTAGGCCCCTATTAATTAGTAAATTCACTAATTTGGATTGCACAATTCCTTTAGCCCCTTTTTTACCGCATGCACCACCTATACAACTTGGAATAGTTTACAACTAGTAGTACACTGTCCTTGAACTCCAATATCATCTAGGTAACTCAAATCCTCTACATACATGAGTTAATTTAGGCTAATTAATTAGTTTAACTAGATGATCACTGAATGTGAAAAATGTTATACAACCTTGACTGAATCTCCTCTAGTTCTACTAACAGTGAGAACTGGTTACACCGACAATAACTCAAATTAACTGAAATAGATTGCCACAAATTAGCAATCAATCATGTAGAATTGAACTCAAGTTTCTCCAAATAGAATTTACTAAGTTAACCAAGTGACAAGACCCATATCACCTCAGTTAACTACTTCCAGGTATTTTATTTTATTGAAATTAGAATTTCCTCCTACTTTAATCAAGGAAAAATTAAATTAGGAATTTCTTGCTGCATTTTCAACACTCCCTCTTAGAAAGAAAGGGATTATCAAATACCCCAATCCTACTTCTATGGAACACAAATTTTCCTCTTGAAAATGCCTTCGTCAAAATATATGCATCCTATTCCTCTATTGGAATGTACTGCAACAACACAATCCACCTCTGCAAATGGCGAAAAATACATAAAAACATTCACAATTCTTTGTACAATGGAGGCTGAATAATGCAAAGGAATGGAGTTTCAACAGTTGTATAATGATCACAGACAGTAAAACTCCTAAATAAAGCTGAAGAGAGTGAAGAAAAACCAAAATCTGGAGGCAGAAACAGTCTTATCTGATCATCACGCCTATAACATAGGGAAACAGGGATGCATCTCACCTATAGCACATGAGAGGTGCAACCCATCTAGACTGTCAAAAGGAGACAGTGCAATGGTCTAGGGACGAGACTTTAACTTGCTTTTTGTTCACAGTTTGTTGCTTAGTTCAGGGATTTAAGCTGAGCTAATGATATTCAGTAAATAGAAAACATAGGGGTTGATCTAAAGAGGTTACTTGAGCCACCACGACGGCACTTAGGATGTTTGAAAGTCAGATGTTTAATTCATAAACTAACCCAGAGATTGACTAAAGCAGCATTTATCTACTTTGCAGTTGCATAGAAAAAGCAGTTCGAAGGCTAGCTGACATAACTTCAAGCTCTGTCTGTAGTTTATAAAGTAAACAAACTAGAAACAAACAAACAAGCTATTCACTTCCCAGTGGAGTCGCCATTTTGTTATCAGGAAAACTAGTGTCCATTCAGAGCTACTAGTCCCACTAAGATGCGTAGCTATATTAGAAACAAACAAACTAAAGTTACTTGCGTTTTCCTTTATGAGAAATATATGAGAGAGAAGCAAAGAGTACCAACCTTAGTCTTCCGCTTGGCTCCTTTCTTGTTTCCTCTCCCCTTTGACAGATCTTTGTCGCTCCTTCCTCACTTGTCTCACTTCAAAGAACACCTGTAGAGCCAAGGAATCATAATACCATCAAAGCATAGAGATCTATAATCATAAACAATATAGGATCATATATGTATTGACCATACAAATGCATATATCAATTCAAACATACAAGAATATGCAGGAAAACTCAAATAGCTTTATTGATAGAAGTAGTAGAAGAGAGGATTACAACCTATTGATCTGACCCATTGCCATCCTCCTAGCATGAAAGCCCTTCTTCACCTCATGAAAATCTAGATCACCCAACACTATGATGTTCCACAAATAAATCAATAGCACTGCCTTACAAAATGCAAAATTCCAGCCTCTGGATCTCTAGGATGAGGGATCCATATATAGATGCTTGCAGGTGGGTGAGTCAGCTTCTAGGTTTTTGATTAGTGTCATTTCTCTGATAATTCTCAATTCCACTTGGAGATTTCATGATCTCTTACTCATTCGTGGGTGAATTCAGAGAAGCAAGTGTCACAGGAGAAGTTTCTGGAAGATTCCATGATCATCCACCTTGCAAACTGTCTCTGCCATTTGTCTACTCTCACCCATCGCACCCCATAGAAGGGATTTTCAGTATGCATCACACCCCACGTGTGCATTAGGTGGGATGCATCACACTTTGACCATGGAGCAGGTGAATGGTCTAGTTTTGACCAGTTCTGAGCAGTTTTTCATGGAGAACTTCTGGGAGATGATGTAATCAGCTGACCTTATTCCTTTAGGGTATGAAACAACACTTTTAGGGACATAGAAGCCCTTGGTTTATGGACATATGTGATTGGAGTTGTAGCGCCCAAATATGTATATAAAAGTTTCCCCCTAAAGCATGAGGTCGTAAATCTTTTGATGTCGGGTGAAATGCTTTATCATGAGGATCCGAGGTTTTTTGAACTAGAAGGTGACTTGTAATAAGATACAATACAATACATTATCTTCATAATATTTTCATGATCTAGCTGAGGTGGGCATTCCCATCCTCAGCTTTATAAATTCATTTTCATGTACATTGGACAGACAACCGTTTGTATGGCAGACTGATGATTTTGGTAGAGCCATCATCCTTTGCCTTGGATGATTATCTATGCAACTATGATGTACATTTGATGTCTTTATTTTCCTAAATATATCGCAACCCGGATGGATGAAACTAGATCCGAGGTCTTCAAACTCGTTCAGTCTTCACCTGAAGTACAGGTCGATCCATGTGAAAAGATGTTCTGAAGTCGAACATGGAAAGACATCGCCTAATTACCAGCCAATGATGTAAGTTGTTAACAGGCGCGAGAGGAATCACCAATAATGATAATGACCCTCAAGGTACTACAATACAATTCACGTGGTGTGAAAATGGGACTTGACGTCAAACACCACGCAAAATCTTTCGATCAAAGGCCATTGATGTAAATCTTTCGCTAGAAATGAGAAACTTGCCATTGAGGCATGCAAGATTCAAATTATTGAAAGGGTTATTCCTAATTTAACTTCTTGGATAATGAGTTGATGTCGACAAGAAGTGACCCGTCGTAGGAGGGCCTTAATGAATCCCACATCTATGACACGAAATGGAGCAAAGGATTTTGTGGAGGTGAAAACGATCTGATGATACAAGGTTCAGGGTGGCGGTCATGAAAGAATGAAGGGTGAAGATATTGCAATGGATGAGACACAAGCTGGGTTGGTGAATTCTCTGAGTGACTTATCTTGAACATATCGGTGAAACTGAAATGGATTGGTAGAATTAACCCCAAAAATGGATGGTACAGTAGACCAATGGTGATATGACCAGTGAACGGAATAACCCAGCCCGACTCAATCATGGTGATGGAGTGAAAGTGTCATGTTCAAGAGCAGCTTGCTACCAATAAAGTTTCTTCAAGTTTTCTTCCCAATTTTTCCCCAGTCATTTCTGACCAGTACCTCTTTATTTTTATCAAGCTTGAGGAGAAGAAAATATGCTTGTTCTATAATTTTCCCTTTGGACAAACTTGTCACTATGTTTTAATGAGTCTAGCGACAGTGAAACTCGTTCTTTTCTGCATGGACAAGTTTGTCACTATTGTTTTAATGAGTTTAACGACAAAGAAAACTTGGTCCTTTTCAATTTTAGAGAGTCTGAAAAAAGATGGAAAGGAAACTCCAGTAATCCTTTTTCGTAATATAGTCCCTTAAGTCTGAAAAAGTATAAAATAATATGAAAGGGATGACTTTTCGATCGTTTTAATGAGTCGAACAAGACAAGCGCTTGATATTTTTGTGCAATGATCCTTTGGTCCAAAAATATTAAAATCTAGAGGAGGGATGGCAATTCCAATCACTTTAACGAGATAGAGAGGCCAATTGCTCGGCAATCTTTTCATATTTTACGAGTTAGATGAAAAGAGCTTAAAGAAGACTCGTTTTTTGAGGAATGAGTGATGATTTTGGATAACAGCTGGTTCCAGGTAAGGTTTGGAACTTTTCAATCACGATAGTGTAAAGAAGGTGGCTAATAGGATCACTTGTCGCAATTGTTCCTCAAAAGGGGTAAACAATCAAATGGAGGCGTATGATCGGCTAAAAAGAGTGGAGGTGATGGTAAAAACAAGACCAAGGCTCAAAAGTTGATAATAATGCGATCACAATGGTTATCTACCGAAGGTGGGTTCATTTTTTAATGAGCTTAAACTCTGGTGGAACATATGCTCATCGCTAGGTTTATTTTTTAATGAGCTTGAACTTCACGTAAAACGGCTCATGGCAATCGTATAATAAGGATGTCTCATCAATAGGTTCATTTTTTAGGGAGCCTGCCCCATTTGAAACTTTGCTCCGAATGCTTTCATCATGCAAGCTAGGAACAACCAATCGTACGAGTTTAAAGGGTTAAGAACCTACCAACTAAGAAAATAAATGGTCGCTTTTCATTTGCATGAAAAAAGGTTTGCATGCCCCCAAGTATAACAAAGTAGAGTTTCCAGGTTACCATTCAATTTGCAGACAAAACACTTCCTTGGCTCTATCAGGAAAGGCATACCTTCTGACGGAGGAATCCTATTCTAGTCTAATCCCATTTTCCTAAACAAACGGGTGTGTCAAACTACTCATATTCCTACGCAGAAACCTACCTTATAACTGGGGTTTTCCTACCGAAGCAGACCAGGGCGCATGCCTCCTGGGTTTCAATTACAATCACTGAATCACTCGTGCTCATCAGGTGGACGAACTGGAGATTGATGAGACATTCCTTGTTAAAAAATACCAGATAGGGATGGCACTTGACTATTAGCTATGTTTGAACCAGGGAATGAAAGCTGGTCTACGAGCTGGACCAATCTGCCTTCATGTGGAAAACACATCACTCGAAAGAGCGAGGAAACAATAGCTCCCATGCTATAAATGCAGTCACGCCCAAGGAGAAGATTGTAATATAAAGGTCCTTGGACTACCATTAGGTTCAGATAAATGGTTTTCCTTCTCAAAGTTATAGGCAAATTTGGAAGGATCCCTAATGGTCGACTAGTTCCTTTGTCAAACCCTATCAAATTTCGCATCTCAGGCAAAAGCGATGGTGAACCAAGAACTTTCCAAGCAGTTGAGGAAAGGATACTCACAGAAGCCCCTTCATCTATGATAGTACCAACCATGACCATTATGTAAGCTTGTACTATGATTCGGAATGGTACATTAGATGGTAGACAAGGTTTTCCTAGTAGATTCCAGTCAAAGGAAACGACTAGGTTGCTTGGAGGTGGGACCGAATAAACGGTTGGGTACATCTCTGACAAACTCCCTTCCTGCAGTAAAGGAATGGGTAGATTACCCCCATGTTCATTGAAATTTGTGTTTCCGAAGAGAATTTGAATGGTGACGTTCTCATTCTCTTTGGTGTCTGTATCATCTAAAGGTAGACCTTCTGAAGACAAGACTGGGTCGACTGCCGTCTCGACCTATTGACTTTGGTCTAGTATGGACTCAGAGGGTTTATCTTCAATGATAGATGCTTTGAATGACCACAAAGGTGTGTTAGTCAGATTTTCAACTAGCGATGGAATCGGTAAGAGTTTCTTGTATCCAGGAGGAAGAGGTAGCGGTGAAGCAGGACGGTTATCCAAGACTCTTTTAGCTTCATCTACAAAGGGAGAATGGTGGATGGCATGATCATCTTCACACATTATACAAGGAATTTTAGATCTTCCTTTCTTTCTAGTGACTTTGTTTTCACTAGGTGATGGTGTACTTTCAACATGATCGTCAGAGGTTGAGGACACCGGATTATGCAAGCGGGGAGACCGGTCCCTTAAGATCCATGGGATGCAAGGACAATCTCGATGATAGTGGTCCCCTTTGCAAATGACACATGGAGATTTAGGTTTGGACAGTGCAGTGTGTGGATTTTCGCTAGGTGATGCTTGGTTGCCCCCTTTCGCCGTTGGCTTCTTCTTCTTCTTCTCCTTCCCTTTCTTCTTCTTTTCAATTACTTGGTTTTTAGGTTTACCAACTTTACCAAGCAAAGAGGAAGAAGGAGAGGGAGAAATAAATGAAGTAAAAGGTTGGGGGGTAACTTCAGTATCATCTGGTTGCTGATTTGATTTCTCAGGAATCACGGTGCTTTGAATGACAGAGGTCGAGAAGATCCATACTGGCAGGCCAATTGTCAACCCTGGAAGGGACAATGTGGCCATATGAGGTGCACCAACATCTCCCCAAGAGGAGAAAGGACTAGGATTCTCTCCAAGGGTAAATCCTTGGTTGGTGGACTCCATTTTCTCAACCTAAAATCAATGAGGGAATAGGGATGTTATTCCGATTAAAATAAATTTTATGACGCATTAACACAACTTGCTTTTTCAATTTTTAAGAGTCGAGAAAAAGCTAAAGATGACTCTAGTCGCCTTCAATTTTTAATGAGCCTAAAGTGATAAGTGCTAAGATGTACCTTTTCTTTTAAGGAGTCTGAAAAGGAATGAAAGTGACTACTCTGGAAATCTAGACAGAGGGATTACCAAACCAATCAAAAAACTGCAGAATACTTTTTATAATACAGCATTCAATCTTCCCAAATGATGTGTTCAGTGCATTATGATCGATAGGGTAGTAGACACGGCTTTCTAAGGATAAAGGATATAGCCTATTTTGGTCTCCCAATATATACTTGATGGTACGTGGGAGCACAAGTCCGTACTGGCACTTGTCATCTCAAAGAGGAGGAATCACCCAACCTACGATGAAAGCGATAGTTACCAAGATTTATGACACTAGAATACGTCTCTAGCCTAGACTTCTAAATGTTGTGCGTTAGGTTCCAAAGCATTTTTATGTTCATTGAAATTTATTTTACAGTTGATCTTTCTTAAGAAGTTTGCCTTTAAGGTTCACCGTGTGATGTAGATACAAAAATCCTAAATATGCAATCTAAGATCATAAAAAGTCGTTTATTTCTCTTTTTGCAATTAAAATCCTAGCTACTAAGGAAAGAGAAGCGAAATTCTTTCAACATAGAGCAGAGAGCACACATTAAGATGCACTATCCTAAATCAATCTCTATAAGCAGTCTAAATGCAAATTCACATGCACGTATTCGTTTTCTGCTTTCTTAATGTGTGAATGAAAAAAAGAATGCTAAGTAAAAATCTAAATTATCTTTTCTTTCAAAGCGATGGTACTAACAATTTTATTTTCAAAAAATGAAAGGAAGACAAGGACGACACTTTGCGATTTTGAATTGAAAACTGCTTTCGACACTTGAAATACTATTAATTCAAATCAAATACAAGAGTAACAGTGTAATCGACTATCAAAAAGAGGAGAATTCTTTTCTTTCACTGAAAACGACACTTGCGACACTTTCAAATCAAAAGACGACAGTTCAATTAAGCTATTGTTTGTAAAGGAGAACTGTAAATGGCGAACAATACATAAAAACATTCACAATTCTTTGTACAATGGAGGCTAAATAATGCAAAGGAAGGGAGTTTCAACAGTGGTATACTGATCACAGGTAGCAAAACTCCTAAATAAAGCTGAAGAGAGTGAATAAAAGCCAAAATCTGGAGTCAGAAACAGTCATATCTGATCATCACACCTGTAACACAGGGAAACAGGGATGCATCTCACCTATAGCACACAGGAGGTGCGATGCGTCCAGACTGTCAAAAGGAGATAGTGCGATGGTCCAGGGACGAGACTTTAACTTGGTTTTTGGTCACAGTTTGTAGTTTAGTTCAAGGATTTAAGCTGAGCTAATGACAGTTAGTAAATACAAGACATAGGGGCTGATCTAATGAGGTTACTTGAGCCACCACAAGGGAACTTAGGATGTTTGCAAGTCAGATGTTTAATTCATAAACTAACCCAGAGATTGACTAAAGCAACATTTATCTACTTTGCAGTTTCATAGCAAAAGTAGTTCAAAGGCTAGCTGGAATAACTTGAGGCTCCGTCTGTAGTTTATAAAGTAAGCAAACTAGAAACAAACAAACAAGCTATATGCTCCCCAGCGGAGTCACCATTTTGCTATCAGGAAAACTAGTGTCCATTCAAAGTTGTTAGTCCCACTAAGACAGGTAGCTATATTAGAAAAAAACAAATTAAAGTTACTTGTGTTTTCCTTTATGATAAATAGATGAGAGAGAAGTAGAGAGTACCAACCTTAGTCTTCTGCTTGGCTCCTTGCTTGTTTCCTCTCCCCTTTGATAGATCTTTGTCGCTCCTTCCTCGCTTGTCCCGCTTCAAAGAATACCTGTAGAGTCAAATCAGCATAATACCATCAAAGCATAGAGATCTATAATCATAAACAATATAGGATCAGATATATATTGACCATACAAATGCATATATCAATTCAAACATACAAGAATATGGAGGAAAACTCAAATAGCTTTATTGA
>APFE031743587.1:41860-139892 GCA_000404065.3 Pinus taeda
TCAGCTTCTGGGTTTTTGATTAGTGTCATTTCTCTGATAGTTCTCAATTCCACTTGGATATTTCATGATCTCTTACTCATCCCTGGGTGAATTCAGAGAGGCAAGTGTCATAGGAGAAGCTTCTGGAAGATTCCATGATCATCCACCTTGCAAACTGTCTCTTCCATTTGTCTACTCTCACCCATCGCACCCCATAGAAGGGCTTTTTAGTATGCATCACACCCCCATGTGCATTAGGTGGGATGCATCACACTTTGACCATGGATCAAGTGAGATGGTCCAGTTTTGACCAATTCTGAGCAGCTTTTCATGGAGAACTTCTGGGAGGTGATGCAATCAGCTGACCTTGTTCCTTTAGGGTATGAAACAACACTTTTAGGGACTTAGAAGCCCTTGGTTTATGGACATATGTGATTGGGGTTGCAACGCCCAAATATGTCTAGAACACTGAGAGAACTACTTGGCCACAAATTTGGCCTTATATTTCTTTATGCTCCCATCTACTGCATATTTTACCTTGTAAAGCCATCTCGAACCAACCATTGATATGTCTGCTAGTCTTGGGACCACTTCCAAAAGACTACTTCTGACAATGGAATCATATTCCTCTACCATAGAATCAACCCATATTGGTTTTTGCACTGCTTCCTCGAATGGGGATGGTTTTGTCTCAACTAATTCACTCATCAGAGCCATGTACCCAGTGTATGGATTCAATGACCTCCTCTTCATGTGCTGTGATGTGGGTGCTCCCACATTCTCTCCATCATCCCACAATAATATGTTAGCTTCCCTTGTTCACTTCCTTCCTTCTCTGGATGTCTCTGCTTGAGTGGATGTCTCCACTCTACCCTCCTCTACTTGTAGCTACTCCAAAACTTCCTGAGGTTATTCCTTTAGAGCCAAAAGATCCTGATCAAGATGCAACTAAAGATCCCTCTCAAGAGAACACATCATTTCCTTCTCCTCATCAAAATTCACATCCTGTCTAACCATTGTCATCATGAGGGATGACAAGTACACTCGATAGTTTTTAGGTGTATCAGTGTACCCCAAAAATATGCCCAAATCTGTTGTCGACTCTACATTTTTCCTTGCTTCGTTGGAAACATGACAGTAAATTGATGATCCAAAGATCTTGAAGTGTGTCACATCTATTTCTTCCTTGAAAAATCTTCATCTAGTGTACTCATGCCAAGAATCCTGTGAGAACTCTTGTTCTACAAATAGACCATTGTGTTGCATGATTCAACCCACAAGTGTAGAGGTAGAATTTGGTCATGCAACATCATCGATGTTGCTCCCGCAATACTTTTGTTCTTCCTCTCAGTCACCCCATTCTGTTGTGGGTTATGAGGTGTTGTCAACTCCCATCGAATTCCCTCCTTTGCACATAAATTTTTAAACTCATTCAACACGTACTCACCACCATTATTGCTTCTTAGAGCCTTCGCTTTCTTGCAAATCCCTTTCTCAACAAGTGATTTAAATTCGACAAATTTGGAGAATGTGTGGTCTTTATTTTGCATGAAATAGATCCATCACTTCCATGAGAAATCATCCACAAATATAACATAATACTTGTGCTTGGCGGTGGAGGTTGTCGAGAAAGGTAAACATACATCAAAGTGGATCCTTTCAAGGATTGCATGCACCATGTTGTCTCGATCATTAAAGGTGGATTTTGTGTACTTCCCCAATGTGCACCCTTTACATGTATCCCATCGCTCTAGTGCTCCATTGAGGAGGCCTATAGAAATTTGTTTGATGATCTTCAAAGCACCATGATGCAAAGCATGCCAAGTCTTGTATGCCATAATTCACAGACATCCCGACTATGTGTCTTCTCTGCTTTTGTGCTCAATGTTACACAATCTTCTACATATAATTTGTAGAGGTTCTTCAATCGAACCTCGATCTACTTCACTTGTCCCATCTATAAAAACCCTGGTGAAAATTAATGTAACAACAGTTAAAATAAATAATCACGAATGATGGGACACTTATTCCAAGCTAAATGTTGGGCAAGACATCCTAGGGGGTGTTCATTTGGTTATTTATGGCTAAGGAAATTGGCAAAGGAAATGAATAAGGCTTTGGAAAGGAAAAATGGTATTTTTGGCACATTTATTTATGAAAATAACGGAAATTAGGAGAAAAAGGAGGTGAAAGGTCACAGGTTGCATGTGAGGAGGAAAATGAAGGAAAATAATGAAAAATGAAGAAAATAGAGGCCTCATCCATAAAAAATATTCTAAGGATCAGTTGGTAACCTTTTGTTAGTTCAATGTTGGTGCTCTCTCTCATTATTCTCTCTCTCATATTCTTGGACACTTAGAGTTTTCTTCGAGCACTCTTGGAGGGTGTGGCATACTTGGATTCTTGGAGTAAGAAAGCAAGACAAAAGTAGGAAAGCGTAAGGAGGTGTCAAGATCAACAACTACATAATATTTTCTTGCATGCATGGTTTATGCATGTGGATTTTTGGTAATGATCTATCATTGGAATGGAGGATTTCCTAGCCTTTCCATTTCCTGGATAGCCATGGAGTTGTGGGTTTATTTCCTTGTTTTTTTTGGTTGGTTCTCATGTTTCCTTATCTTGGGTTGAGTTATTAGTTCCTGGAAGCCTTGGTTGGAACAAACGCTCTAGAAGCCCTAGAAGGCTTGGATGGAGACCAATATGATGATGGTTTTGTGATGTCCGACCATGAGGTGGAATCACTATTTGATGGGTTGAGGTGGATGGCCTCTAGAAGCCCTGGATGAGCTTGATTGATGTTTTCTATGATATCCCACATTTATGCTTGGAATATGGCATGAGGGTGAAGGGATGAAGAGAGATTTGGCTAAGCCATTCTACAGTTGAGTGGAACATGGAAGTCCCATCCTGAGTTTGGATTTGGCATCATTAATGAAAGGTAATTTCTCCTTGTATTTCTATGAGAATTTTGATGGATTACATGTGGTCTATATGGTTGTACTTTCATGAGTATTTTCTATTTCTATTATGATGGTTATGTATGTATTTTATGACAACAGCCATTTGTGAATCTCATCATGCTTTTACTTATAACTAGATTATCAATGTATCTATGACCTAATCGATGGAATGGTAGTTGATGTGTTGAAGAATTAATGGTTCTTATCGATTATCAGCTAGGTATGAGACCCATATGCTCATAACTCTGAATTACACTTGTAGATTACACATTTGCAATATGTTTGACGAAATGTCTGTCATGGCTAGTAGGTGTCCAGTCGAGGTCTTAAACAAGTATTTTCCTTAGTATTGTCATTTCCATGTTGTCTTACTGATTCAAAGAGATGGATCAATTTTGGGCAGTGACTTGGGCTCTGAGCCTGAAAAAGTGGCTTAAACCTCGAGGTCATTGGCACAACACTAGAAATTTTAGCCCACAGTCACTAGTAAGTAGGCCTCTGAGAGAAAATATAGGTTGATGGTGACTCCCTTTCCCTTAGCATGAGAGTGACTATGGCCTAAGAGACCTAGAAAAATAGTGTGACCCAGAGACAAGCTGTCTGAGTGGATGACTTGTCCTCTAAGGGTTTTTGTTGATGATGTTGGATGTCTATATGGTGTTTTTCCATGGATTCCACTTCCTTAACATGACTTAGAAGGTCGAATCATATCATAGTGGTATCTCGTCGCATGTTTACCCCGTTTGGCTAGTTGCTTGGGTATATATGGGAGGAGGGTGTTACACTATGGAGATGTGTCTCAAGAAAGCCTTTCTTTTGCTAAATATCACATCGTAGACATGGTATTCCAACATTGCAATGAAAAATAGGTTCTTCTTCAGACCCAATACATACATCACATCCTTGAGCCCAAGAGGGGAGCCAGACTCCCTATGAAAAGTAACGATACCAATGCTAGTCACGCTATACCTTCCATTATCTCCCATATCAATGTGCATCCAGAGGTCCTTCTCCTCCAAGTCACTGAAAAATTGTTTCTTTTCTATCATGTAGATTGAGATGTCATTGTCGAGATACCAAACACTACCCACCACTCTTCTTTCCATGCATGCAATGAGGGTAAAATAAAGTTTGAATTATGAAGCCAAGGCTTCACCCGCTGCTCCCCCTGTGGTCTTCTTGCCTACTTTCTCGTGTGTACATTTCGTGGCATAGTGTCCTAGTTCATGTCAGTGAAAGCACTTGATTTTGGAGAAGTCTTTCTTCTTTCCCCCTTAACTTAATTCTTCTTTGGATTGGGATTTTACCCTTTCCCTTTCTTTCCCTTTTCGGCCAAGGCACAATTCTCCTCAGCATCATCCTTAGATGAGGCTCCATCTCTGGTGTTCCGCCTTATCTCCTCTTGTACCAAATCAGACCAAAGGTGTTCCCAATTTGGTAGTTTCTCCCTCCCATTTACTAAATCCTGGTAGTTGTGCGAGCTCTTAGGAAGGCCTAAAAGTGCTAGGCTTACTAGATCATCCTCTGCTACAGTAATACCAACTTGACCAAGTTCACCACCACATTGTGTGAAACTGTTGAAGTACTGTGGAATTGTATCTCTATTCTGCATCTTGATATTCCTAAGTTTGTAATTTAGTGCTAGTTTCCTATGGTCACTACCATTTTGGAAAAAATCTATCAAGGCCTCCCAAATTGCATATGGAGTGTCTTTCTTGTGGATATTTGAGACAATATGGTCTCGAACTCCCTCCACTATGATCCCCCTCACCTTTATTACACACTTCTTCCATTCCGCTAGATCTTGAGCATCAAATGTTTGAGGCTTCAGGATATCATTATCTATGAATTCCTTTAGCCCATTATCTTCCAACACTTCTGTTAGACTCCGTCTTGTATGTCAAATGTGAGATTGATTCTTCTTCAAAACCATGTTTTGAAGAAGAAATCATTAAATGTGTTTTTAGAATATGTGTCAAATTCTCTAACTCTCCAAAAGGCAGCAGTTTCCTCAGCTCCTATCTGCAAAAGCACAAACAGAAGAAAACAAAACATCATCAGCAATTAGAGGCAAAGCAAGTTACAAGCTATTTGGAGAGGTCTCACTGGAAATCCCAAACAAACTTCATTGTCACAGCTATTGAATCAAATGATTGTGTTAGCGCTGGGAATGCCCTGCGTCTTATTGATCAAAGGAATGTGGTTTGAGGCTAAAGGAAAAACCTGTCAAAGCAGTTGGCAATCACCTACTCTACTTTTCCATTGAAAGAAATTTGCCAACAGGCGTATGGCCTTTGATATTTATTATTAGTAGGACAAAGAAAATATCGAAGGAAGCATTGCAGCATACAGACAAGAGGGTTGGTCTCATGAATGAAATTCTGGCTGCAATGGACACGGTCAAATGCTATGCATGGGAAAATAGTTTTCGGTCAAAGGTCTAGACTATTAGGAATGATGAGCTCAGCTGGTTGACGAAGGCTCAACTATTGGGATCGTGTAACAACTTCATTATGAGTAGTATTCAAATCACTGTTATTGTGCTTGCCTTTTCATCTATTTCCTTCTTTGCAGTATTGAGAGGTCCACTCTATATGTTCCCAGTCTTGATAAATAAGGTTGTTAATGCTAATGTATCTTTGAAAAGACTAGAGGATCTTTTTTTGGCAGAAGAAAGAATATTGCAACCAAACCCACCCATTCAGTCAGGCCTACCTGCTATATCGATTAAAAATGGAGATTTTTCTTGGGACACAAAGGCAAAAAGAACTACACTATCCAACATTCATCTCGATATCTCGGTTGGGAATCTTGTTGTTGTTGTTGGTAATACGGGCCAGGGTAAAACTTCTTTGATCTCAGCAATACTTGGAGCGATATCTGCAGTTGCAGACACAGAGGTAGTTGTCAGGGGAAGTGCTACCTATCTTCCACAAGTCTCATGGATCTTCAATGCAACAGTTCGTGACAACATCTTGTTTGGGTCTCCTTATGATCCATTATGTCCATAGTTGTGCACGACCTGTTGGGTGGGCGCGACCCGTCCAGGGGGTCCCAACAGTTGGAAAACAACACGGGCGCGACCTGTTGGGTGCACGCGACCCGTCCAAAAGAAATCCATGTCAGTGCATTGGAACATGATCTTTAGTTATTGCCAGGTGGTGATCTCACGGAAATTGGTGAGAGAGGAGTGAACATTAGTGGTGGCAAAAAGAAAAGAGTTTCTATCGCCAAGGCCATATATGCTAACGCAGATGTTTATATATTTGATGATCCTCTAAGTGCACTCGCTGCCCATGTTGGCCATCAGGTATTTGAGAAATGCCTCAAGGATGAACGCAGGGGGAAAACACAAATTTTGGTTACCAATCAACCAATCAACTGCATTTTCTTCTACAAGTGGATAGAATTGTGGACAATGACCCTTCAGTGACTATGTGTGAATGAAACGAACAGTGGGAGCAGTAAAGCAGTAACTAGTGTTGTGCATGGCATTGCAAGACTCCAGTCTCTCCACTCCATGCAAGAAAAAACCATTGAAGATCCAATTACGAATGCACAATTTTCTTATTTGCATAATGTTCCTAGTGGGGTTCCAGTCATTGATCGCCATAGTAAAATAATTCTTGGTAGTGTCAGGAACACAGATGTAGGGCTTCTGCTGGATAATCATAAGCTTTTCAGTGAAAGGAGGACGTTGACCATTAAAGAATTTCTCAATTCAGAAGTTCAACATAGTGATACAGACATTTCTTCTCCGACGTCAATAGAAGAAGGTATTGGTGCACTTTTGTCGGCTGGAACTCTCAGCCTGAGAAATGTTTCTCTTCCAAAGATGTTGGATCCTGTAACAAGTCATGCAAGCGATACCTTAAAGATAACTATGGAAAAGCTTGTAAGAGCAAAAAGCGACCTTATTTTTTTTATTAACAATGAGCATGCATTTTTTGGTGTTGTCACCCTTAGAGACATAATCATTCAGTTTGCTCCACCATTTGTGCATTCTTCATTTGAGTTGGGAGGGTTTTTTGAGACAGCTCTAGAACAAACAGGATGTATAATGGAAGGTATCTAGTATATTTTATTGATCCCATAGCTGTGAAGGCTGTCAACAAACACTAGTCATCTGTTTGTCATAGAGGCTGGGATTTCATGCACAGAAATTTCTACGGGGATGAATTTATTTTTAATGGTAATTTTTGCAATGCATTAGCTAAGTGTCTCCATTATTTTACATATGGAGCTCAGCAAACAGAGGTGCATGAGTGTCAGTGGACAGGTGATGGAGACCCTGCGGTTGCTTTTGTGCATTATCGATTCATTGTTGAGGAAGAAATTCCTGTAGTCTATGTTTATAAACTTCAGTTACAGAAATGTGTGCAAGGAAGAGGGCTTGGCAAATTTTTGATGCTTATCGCACGCAAGAACCAGATGAAGGTAGTGATGCTTACTGTTCAGAAAAGAAATATATCTGCAATGAATTTCTACACTAGCAAACTAAGATACATAATTTCCAACATATCACCATCACGAGTAGATCCACTGATCGGAGCAGAGAAGAATTTGGCGCATATCCTTGACACCTGGCCCTTCACTTCAGCCAAAAATACACAAAGACATCTGTTACCAGAAGAATAGGATTCGTATTCTTATCTATGACCTCAGTTAGTCACACAATGGGGTCTGCGCTCCAATTTTTAGTCTTTTTGGTTAGAGAATTTCTAGGAGAAAGTTGTTCTTTGTTCTATTTATGTAACTTCAGGTGAAACAGCGTCCAGGTTTTTGGGTTGATCTGTTTTCTCCTACAACAGTCTTATTTAATGTATTAAAAATCATTTGTAACAGTGAGAGACTAGAGGAGAGAGTGCTGAGAGATGGTGGAGAACAGAGAGCTTTTATTGTACAGTCTTTGACAGAGATTTAATGAAAAATACAGCTCTGACCCCTGAGATTCCTGTGGTATGACAATTTAGCATAAGTTTTCCTTCTGTTTCATATGTAACCTGTTATGTTTTCATTTCACTTCATGATCATTTCCAATTGAACAAATGAAGTGTTTAGGTAGAATTCATAATATTTTATACTCTGCCTATAAGTTTGTTCATATTTAATGCTTTCTTCTGTTTGACAAGGATTCATCTTCTATGCCCTTGTCAGCTCCTCAGCAATCTTGTCATTCCATTTAATCTCAATTTGATGTTAAATTTCTTGCCTACCTTGCCTCAGGGGATAATCTGTGTTCTTGATTACATTTCTCTGCTCAAGCTGTTACTTTGCCCATTCAGCCCAGAAAAAACCCCATCATTTTATTAAAAACCCTTTTTATCAATTTACTAGCCTAAAATTAGTGTTCTTTATTAGTTATCTCTGCCCTTTGAAGATTTTTGCCAAGATAGACCGGAGAGAGCCCTCTCCTGCCCCGTAGGGCTAGCTACGAGGCTAAGTGGTTTGATGTTGCCTTGGAGTTTACCTTTTTCAGCCTGAGGTGAAATTTCAAGCGCTAACATATTAGTGACCATACTAGGGAAGAACATTCAACTTGTTGATTGTCTTGTCCCAGTACATGAACTCAAATTGCAGATCTAATGCTGATGGTGGACAACAATCAGACACATATGTAGGCTAAACCATTCACCTGGTGACTCCAATTCAATCCAGAGATTCCAGTGCTTGTTGATTCATTCATGCAATGGTAGGGTATGTGGCAAACCTTACCCTGTGTGAAGTTGTAGAAGAAATAAGAAATGAGTTAGCAGATACTAAATTTGATGAAGATGTTTTCAGTGCCTTGCTTCAATGGTCGAAATCTTCAAAGTTCCCTTGGTTCGAGTTAATTGTTGAAAGAATCGAGAAGGAGATTCAGTGTCTAGATGAGCAGATTCAGTCATATGATTTCCAAGACCCTAAAAATTTCTTGGAAATCCTTCCTTCATTAAAACAAGAACTCATAGAATTGCCTACAGATGTTTACATTGACAATGTGCAGCCGGAAGTATGTATTGCAGAGTTGGGGCAGCCAACAGAGTCTGGCTTCCACGATTTAATGGCAACTTACATGGACACATTTTTCAGTTTGATTGATAGATCAGGCTATCTTGTACCTGACCAGGCTCATTACGTGCATGAAGAGCTGCCAGCAATAACATCTCCGTCCTGGTGGAAGCATTCTAAAGCGGCATCATTTTCAGGTTTACTTGAATGGTTAATCTGGCATTTTAGTATTACCTGCTCTATTGTTTGTACAGCATATTAGGGTAGATGATGTAAATAAATAAGCAGCCGAAAGGCAACATCTTGTTCAAGTTTCATTACAGTTTAGTTTGACGTTTGCCGAATTAGTCTTTCAATCAATTCAGTCAGTTTCCAATTAATAAGTTGAGTCTTCAGTTGTGTTGATTTGTTGAAATAATGGACTCCATTGCCCAATGGATGGAGGTACTGTCTGCTCTCCCAAAGTTCTGTGGTTCTTGGCACCTCCAAAAAGTGGCAGCTGCCATCCCAAGTGGAGCCGATGTTAGACTTCGTCTTGTATGTCAAATGTGAGATTGATTCTTCTTCAAAACCCTGTTTTGAAGAAGAAATCATTAAATGTGTTTTTAGAATATGTGTCAAATTCTCCAACTCTCCAAAAGGCAGCAGTTTCCTCATCTCCTATTTGCAAAAGCACAAACAGAAGAAAACAAAACATCATCAGCAATCAGAGGCAAAGCAAGTTACAAGCTATTTGGAGAGGTCTCACTGGAAATCCCAAACAAACTTCATTGTCACAGCTATTGAATCAAATGATTCTGTTAGCGTTGGGAATGCCTTGCATCTTATTGATCAAAGGAATGTGGTTTGAGGCTAAAGGAAAAACCTGTCAAAGCAGTTGGCAGTCACCTACTCTGCTTTTCCATTGAAAGAAATTTGCCAACAGGCGTATGGCCTTTGATATTTATTATTAGTAGGAAAAAGAAAATATCGAAGGAAGCATTGCAGCATACAGACAAGAGGATTGGTCTCATGAATGAAATTCTGGCTGCAATGGACACGGTCAAATGCTATGCATGGGAAAATAGTTTTCGGTCAAAGGTCTAGACTATTAGGAATGATGAGCTCAGCTGGTTGACGAAGGCTCAACTATTGGGATCGTGTAACAACTTCATTCTGAGTAGTATTCAAATCACTGTTATTGTGCTTGCCTTTTCATCTATTTCCTTCTTTGTAGTATTGAGAGGTCCACTCTATATGTTCCCAGTCTTGATAAATAAGGTTGTTAATGCTAATGTATCTTCGAAAAGACTAGAGGATCTGTTTTTGGCAGAAGAAAGAATATTGCAACCAAACCCACCCATTCAGTCAGGCCTACCTGCTATATCGATTAAAAATGGAGCTTTTTCTTAGGACACAAAGGCAGAAAGAACTACACTATCCAACATTCATCTCGATATCCCGATTGGGAATCTTGTTGTTGTTGTTGGTAATACGGGCCAGGGTAAAACTTCTTTGATCTCAGCAATACTTGGAGCGATATCTGCAGTTGCAGACACAGAGGTAGTTGACAGGGGAAGTGCTACCTATCTTCCACAAGTCTCATGGATCTTCAATGCAACAGTTCGTGACAACATCTTGTTTGGGTCTCCTTATGATCCATTACGTCCATAGTTATGCGCGACCTGTTGGGTGGGCGCGACCCATCCAGGGGGTCCCAACAGTTGGAAAACAACACGGGCACGACCTGTTAGGCGCGCGCGACCCGTCCAAAAGCAATCCATGTCAGTGCATTGGAACATGATCTTCAGTTATTTCCAGGTGGTAATCTCACGAAAATTGGTGAGAGAGGAGTGAACATTAGTGGTGGCCAAAAGCAAAGAGTTTCTATCGCCAGGGCCGTATATGCTAACGCAAATTTTTATATATTTGATGATCCTCTAAGTGCACTCGCTGCCCATGTTGGCCATCAGGTATTTGAGAAATGCCTCAAGGATGAACGTAGGGGGAAAACACAAATTTTGGTTACCAATCAACCAATCAACTGCATTTTCTTCTACAAGTGGATAGAATTGCGGACAATGACCCTTCAGTGACTATGGGTGAATGAAACGAACAGTGGGAGCAGTAAAGCAGTAACTAGTGTTGTGCATGGCGTTGCAAGACTCCAGTCTCTCCACTCCATGCAAGAAAAAACCATTGAAGATCCAATTAAGAATGCACAATTTTCTTATTTGCATAATGTTCCTAGTGGGGTTCCAGTGATTGATCGCCATAGTAAAAGAATTCTTGGTAGTGTCAGGAACACAGATGTAGGGCTTTTGCTGGATAATCATAATCTTTTCAGCGAAAGGAGGACGTTGACCATTAAAGAATTTCTTAATTCAGAAGTTCAACATAGTGATACAGACATTTCTTCTCCGATGTCAGCAGAAGAAGGTATTGGTGCACTTTTTTCGGCTGGAACTCTCAGCCTGAGAAATGTTTCTCTTCCAAAGATGTTGGATCCTGTAACAAGTCATGCAAGCGATACCTTAAAGATAACTATGGAAAAGCTTGTAAAAGCAAAAAGCGACCTTAGTTTTTTTATTAACAATGAGCATGCAGTTTTTGGTGTTGTCACCCTTAGAGACATAATCATTCAGTTTGCTCCACCATTTGTGGATTCTTCATTTGAGTTGGGAGGGTTTTTTGAGACAGCTCTAGAACAAACAGGATGTACGATGGAAGGTATCTAGTATATTTTATTGATCCCATAGCTGTGAAGGCTGTCAGCAAACACTAGTCATCTGTTTGTCATAGAGGTTGGGATTTCATGCACAGAAATTTCTACGTGGATGAATTTATTTTTAATGGTAATTTTTGCAATGCATTAGCTAAGTGTCTCCATTATTTTACATATGGAGCTCAGCAAACAGAGGTGCATGAGTGTCAGTGGACAGGTGATGGAGACCCTGCGGTTGCTTTTGTGCATTATCGATTCATTGTTGAGAAAGAAATTCCTGTAGTCTATGTTTATAAACTTTAGTTACAGAAATGTGTGCAAGGAAGAGGGCTTGGCAAATTTTTGATGCTTATCGCACGCAAGAACCAAATGAAGGCAGTGATGCTTACAGTTCAGAAAAGAAATATATCTGCAATGAATTTCTACACTAGCAAACTAAGATACATAATTTCCAGCATATCACCATCACGAGTAGATCCACTGATCGGAGCAGAGAAGAATTTGGCGCACATCCTTGACACCTGGCCCTTCACTTCAGCTAAAAATACACAAAGACATCTGTTACCAGAAGAATAGGATTCGTATTCTTATCTATGACCTCAGTTAGTCACACAATGGGGTCTGCGCTCCAATTTTTAGTCTTTTTGGTTAGAGAATTTCTAGGAGAAAGTTGTTCTTTGTTCTATTTATGTAACTTCAGGTGAAACAACGTCCAGGTTTTTGGGTTGATCTGTTTTCTCCTACAACAGTCTTATTTAATGTATTAAAAATTATTTGTAACAGTGAGAGAGTAGCGGAGAGAGTGCTGAGAGCTGGTGGAGAACAGAGAGCTTTTATTGTACAGTCTTTGACAGAGATTTAATGAAAAATACAGCTCTGACCCCTGAGATTCCTGTGGTATGACAATTTAGCATAAGTTTTCCTTCTGTTTCATATGTAACCTGTTATGTTTTCATTTCACTTCATGATCATTTCCAATTGAACAAATGAAGTGTTTAGGTAGAATTCATAATATTTTATGCTCTGCCTATAAGTTTGTTCATATTTAATGTTTTCTTCTATTTGACAAGGATTCATCTTCTATGCCCTTGTCAGCTCCTCAACAGTCTTGTCATTCCATTTAATCTCAATTTGATGTTAAATTTCTTGCCCACCTTGCCTCAGGGGATAATCTGTGTTCTTGATTACATTTCTCTGCTCAAGTTGTTACTTTGCCCATGCAGCCCAGAAAAAACCCCATCATTTTATTAAAAACCCTTTTTATCAATTTACTAGCCTAAAATCAGTGTTTTTATTGGTTATCTCTGCCCTTTGAAGATCTTTGCCGAGATAGACCGGAGAGAGCCCTCTCCTGCCTCGTAGGGCTAGCTACGAGGCTAAGTGGTTTGATGTTGCCTTGGAGTTTACCTTTTTCAGCCTGAGGTGAAATTTCAAGCGCTAACATATTAGTGACCATACTAGGGAAGAACATTCAACTTGTTGATTGTCTTGTCCCAGTACATGAACTCAAATTGCAGATCTAATGCTGATGGTGGACAACAATCAGACACATATGTAGGCTAAACCATTCACCTGGTGACTCCAATTCAATCCAGAGATTCCAGTGCTTGTTGATTCATTCATGCAATGGTAGGGTATGTGGCAAACCTTACCCTGTGTGAAGTTGTAGAAGAAATAAGAAATGAGTTAGCAGATACTAAATTTGATGAAGATGTTTTCAGTGCCTTGCTTCAATGGTCGAAATCTTCAAAGTTCCCTTGGTTCGAGTTAATTGTTGAAAGAATCGAGAAGGAGATTCAGTGTCTAGATGAGCAGATTCAGTCATATGATTTCCAAGACCCTAAAAATTTCTTGGAAATCCTTCCTCCATTAAAACAAGAACTCATAGAATTGCCTATAGATCTTTACATTGACAATGTGCAGCTGGAAGTATGTATTGCAGAGTTGGGGCAGCCAACGGAGTCTGGCTTCCGCGATCCAATGGCAACTTACATGGACACATTTTTCAGTTTGATTGATGGATCAGGCTGTCTTGTACGTGACCAGGCTCATTACATGCATGAAGAGCTACCAGCAATAACATCTCCGTCCTGGTGGAAGCATTCTAAAGCGGCATCATTTTCAGGTTTACTTGAATGGTTAATCTGGCATTTTAGTATTACCTGATCTATTGTTTGTACAGCAGATTAGGGTAGATGTTGTAAATAAATAAGCAGCCAAAAGGCAACATCTTGTTCCAGTTTCATTACAGTTTAGTTTGAAGTTTGCCGAGTTAGTCTTTCAATCAATTCAGTTAGTTTCCAGTTAATAAGTTGAGTCTTCAGTTGTGTTGATTTCTTGAAATAATGGACTCCATTTCCCAATGGATGGAGGCACTGTCTGCTCTCCCAAAGTTCTGCGGTTCTTGGCACCTCCAAAAAGCGGAAGCTACCATCCCAAGTGGAGCTGATATTAGACTTTGTCTTGTATGTCAAATGTGAGATTGATTCTTCTTCAAAACCCTGTTTTGAAGAAGAAATCATTAAATGTGCTTTTAGAATATGTGTCAAATTCTCTAGCTCTCCAAAAGGCAGCAGTTTCCTCAGCTCCTATCTGCAAAAGCACAAACAGAAGAAAACAAAACATCATCAGCAATCAGAGGCAAAGCAAGTTACAAGCTATTTGGAGAGATCTCACTGGAAATCCCAAACAAACTTCATTGTCATAGCTATTGAATCAAATGATTGTGTTAGCGCTGGGAATGCCCTGCGTCTTATTGATCAAAGGAATGTGGTTTGAGGCTAAAGGAAAAACCTGTCAAAGCAGTTGGCAGTCACCTACTACCCTTGAACTCCAATCTCAACTGGGTAACTAGAATTCTCTACATGCATGATTTAATTTAGGTTGATTGGTCAGTTTAATTGGATGATAATTCAGTGTGAAAAATGTTACACACCCTTGAATGAACCTTCACTAGTTCTACTAACAATGAGAACTAGTTACACTGATATTAACTCAAATTAACTGAAATAGATTACTACAAATCAAAAATCAACCATGTAGAACTAAACTCAAGTGTCTCCAACTTGAATTTACTGAGTTAAGAGTGACAAGACCCATTTCACCTCAGCTAACTACCTCCAAGTATTTTACTGAAATTGAAATTGAAACTTTCTCCTAATTTAATCAAGGAAAAATTAAATTAGGAATTTCTTGCTGCATTTTCAACCAAAATTGAATGAAAGTGCATGGAATTTATTTATTTTGTATCATTTTCAGGGCCAAAGGTTGAAACAATGACACGTGGCACTCCATGCAAGTTCGTTATTCTGAAGTAGTCTAAAATCAGGTCATCATGGGATATTGGGCATAACTTTTTCTTGAAGAATCCAATCTTAGGCAGACTTGTGGCATTGGAAAGAAGACTCAAACTCAGGGATACCATAAGATGAAATTTTAAAACTAGGAGATATGAAATTATAGAGTTACAATAATTTCAATATCAAGCTATCAAAAATAAAGAAAAAGGTGTGTATTTTTAAAAAATTGCATAATTTTTGTTTAAAAAATAGGTTTGAAGTGATTCAAAGGGAATAATGAAGCATAGATATCATTGTTTGATTGTGAAATGCCTCAAAACAAAAAAAATGGACACACCTAGTAAGCAACCAAAATTCTCTACTATGATGCATGAAGAAGAGGAAGAAATGCAACATGATATATCAAAATTACGAGACCAAGTGCAAACAATTTCGCTCTCGCAAAGAGTAATAAAAAATGAATTGGACGTGATCATGAATGTTAAGATCAATGGTTTAGAAGTAAAAATAAAAAATGACATGGAAGGCTTGAAGGATGATTTAAAAGCGGATATGGGTTTTTTTTTAAGTAGGCATGGACGCAATGAATGTCAAATTGGAAGGGTTGAGAAAGTTGCTAAAAGAAAAGCTTCTCAGTGGCGACAAGGTAATCCCTAAAAATAATGATGAGGATAAAAGGAATATGAATTATTATTTTAGAGACTCAAATTTTGGGTTTAAGACCCATTACATTCCAAAGATTGAGATGAGCAATTTTGGTGGCAATGATCTAGTAACATGGATACTACAAATGGAGCAATATTTTGATTTCCATGATGTGTAACACACACAAAAGGTACACATTGCATCTTTATATTTAGAAACCAATTAGTTTGTATGGTATCGATGACTTTGTTCCCATAAACCACATGTCACTTTGTCAATTTTTACAAAGGAAATGATAACATATTATGAGGATACAAAAAACAACACCTTCTTTAGCTAATTGATAAATCTCAAACAAAAGGTTTCAATGATGAAGCACATTGAGGACTTCCAAAAATTGAATATTAGGGTATTTGATATTCCGTAGGAGAATAGGATTGAATTATTCATAGGGACTTTAATGGATAACATCCAACATGAGGTTCTCCTTTCAGAAACTGATTCATTGGAGAAGATATTCAGGGTGGAAAGAAAAGCTGAAAGAAAAATTATGGAAACAAGGAAGTCTACCACTCACAACTATAAAGATGGAAGTGTTGTTGCTCCTAACCTTCAATAACCTACAAGTTTGACACCCAAACTATTGGAGGAAAAAAAAAACAAAAGGGCTTTGTTATAGTTGTGAAGAAAAGGAAGAAAAGGAACAAGAAACATCAAAAGATTGTGAAGACGAGGAAGAAAAGGAACAAGAAACATCAAAAGAGGAGGATATACACCAGGAACCAACCCTAGAGAAAGAATAAATGAATATGACCATATCTTGTAATGCATTGGTAGGAAATACCACTCCTCAAACTTTCAATATAGAAGGATATATCAAGAAGAAAAAGGTAATAGTGTTGATTGTTTGGGGTAGTACCCATAATTTTATTCAATGTAATATAGCTAATGAATTGAATTGATTTCTATATCCAACACCAGAGTGTCAAGTGATGATTGCAAATGGAGGAAATATCATTTCTTTGGAAAGTTCCAT
The DNA here is from genome assembly GCA_000404065.3 of Pinus taeda. NCBI lineage: Eukaryota > Viridiplantae > Streptophyta > Pinopsida > Pinales > Pinaceae > Pinus > Pinus taeda. The sequence continues at coordinate 58,478 of APFE031743587.1, forward strand.
AATATCAAGCTAACCATGGGGGAATATGTATTCAATAATCCAATGTTTAATGGGTGGTGCTAATATTGTACTAGGAGTCCAATGTTTACAATCTTTGGGGACAATAACTTTTAATTTTCAAGAACGTTCTTGAATTTTTTTGGTAAGGAAAAGAAGTTGAATTAAGTAGTATCATAGGGAAATCAGGGAAGATAATAATATCTAATGGCATGACAAATATTCTGAAGAAAGAACAAAAAGGTGTAATTGCACAATTATGCTCACTAGAGGTTCAATCATTGAAATAATCTATTTCTCTAAGTCTCCAAAACATCTTTGACAATCATCCCAAGGTATTTTAGACTCCCAAAGGCCTCCCACCTATTCATGGTCATGATCATTCTATTCACTTGATTCCAGGAAGTGTTCCTCTAAACATCAAGCCTTACAGAATCCCTATGCCCAAAAGGGGGAAATTGAACATATGGTTGTAGAAATGCTAAAGGTCGGTATAATTCAACCTAGTCAAAGTTCTTTCTCTGCTCCAGTAGTATTGGTGCATAAGAAGGATGGATCATGGCATATGTGTCCAAATTATAGGGAGCTCAATAAGCTCACTACTAAAGATAAATTTCCCATTCCTATCATTGATGAATTGTTGGATGAATTACATGAAGCAATTTAATTCACCAAGTTAGATCTTTGTTCAAGATATCATCAGATTATAATGAAGACTGAAGACATTCCAAAATCATCATTCATAACTCATGAAGGTCATTATGAATTTTTGGTCATTCATTTTGGCCATACTAATGCACTTTCCACATTTCAAGGTTTAATGAATTCCATTTTCAAACCCTTCCTTAGAAATTTTGTGTTAGTATTTTTTGATGATACACTAATATACAACAAGTCTTGGAAGGATCATGTTCAACATGTTGACAGGACGCTCAAACTATTGGAGGAGAAATGATTATATGCAAAAACCTCCAAATGTTTCTTTGGAGTATAGGAGGTGGAATATTTGGGTCATATTGTATCTCATGAGGGTGTTAAGGTAGACCCTAACAACATTAAAGCCATTAAGGAATGGAAAATCCGCACAACCCTAAAGCATCTTCGAGGATTTCTCAGGCTGACAGGGTATTATCACAAGTTTTTTAAGAATTATGGGAGAATAGAAGCACCTCCAACAACATTATTGAAGAAAGATGCATTTTCTTGGACTCCAGAAGTAACTAGGGATTTTGAACATATTAAAGAGGCAATGTGCCAAGCACTGGTCTTAGCTACACCAAACTTCACAAAACATTTATTGTGGAATGTTATGTCTGAGGAAATGGAATTGGTGCTATTTTAATTCAATAAGGAAGACCCATTTCTTTTTAAAGTCATCCAATCAAGGGAAAGTATTTACACAAACCTATTTATGAGAAGTAAATGTTGGCAATACTACATGCACTAAAGTAATGACGACCTTACCAAATTTGAAGACACTTCAAGGTAAAAACATATCATGATAGCCTTAAATGCCTTTTGGAAAAAAACTATCTTCAGAAGAGCAACAACAATGGTTCACAAAGATGTTGGGTTAAGAATTTGAAATCATTTACAAAAAAGGGAAGAAAAATGTTTCTGTAGATGCAGTCTCAAACCATTTATATTCTCCAACCTGATTGGATAACTAAAGCAAGGGATGAATGGATGAATGACAAAGAGGTGTGGGCACTCATTTAAAAGTTGCAACAAGATCCTAGTAGATATGATACATTTATCTAGAAAAATGATTCATTATGGTAAGATTTCTTATATCTTTGTAGGAATTCCCAACTTAAACAAAAGATTATTTTGGAATTGCACACCTCCCCCTAGGAAGGAACTCAGGATTTTTAAAAACTTACCACATGGTCAAGAAGGAATATTTTTGGGATGGCCTTAAATCTGATATTCAGAAGTTTGTGGCAGAATGCATGGTTTGCCAAGAAAATAAAGTTGAGACAATTAAGACCCTGAGTTTGTTACAACGTTTTAACCATTCCAAGTCAACATTGGGAGGAGGCCTCAATGGATTTTATCATAGGTTTACCCAAGTCTGAAGGAAAGAGTGTCATCATGGTGGTAGTTGATAGACTTACCAAGTATGTACACTTTTGCGCATTATCTCATCCAAGTATGTACACTTTTGCGCATTATCTCATCCTTCTAAAGCTAGTACAATCACTACTGCATTTATGTAGACAATTCAAAAGCTACATGGAAACCCAAAGATTATTGTAAGTGACAGAGATCCCATTTTCACTAGAAATGTTTGGATGGAATTATTTTCTTACCTTGGTACTCAATTAGCTCATATCTCATATTATTACCTCAATCTAATGAGCAAACTAAGATAGTGAATAAATGTTTGGAAGGATATCTATGTTGCTTTGTATCTGATAAACAAACACAATGGGTTAAGTGGTTACCTCTGGTTGAATGGTGGTATAACACTTCCTTCATTAATGCAAAACAAATGACCCCATTTATGGCGCTTTATGGATATCATCCACCGCCCATCACATCATCTTTAAGAGATAATTATAAGGTTCAAGGAGTGGAAGATCACATTGACAACCAACAACAAGTTCTACAACTATTAAAGGATAACCTCACTCTGGCGCTGAATCAAATGAAGCAACAGGTAGATCAACATCACAACGAAAGAAGTTTTGATGTAGGCAATCAGGTATTTTTACGTCTACAACCATACAAAAAATGCACCTCAAGCAAGCTAAGAAGGATAATAAATTATCACCCAAGTATTAGGGTCCTTACAAGGTGTTACAAAAGATTGGTACTATGGCATACAAATTGGAGCTCGCGTGTATCATCCTAAGTACACCCAGATTTCCATATTTCATGCTTAAAGAAGGTTATCATTGACAAACTCCCAGTTCAAACAATATTTCTAGAACTTGATGAAGAAATAAAAACCATATTTGATCCTAAAGAAGTAATGGAAACAACAACCTGATAGCCATGGAATCGATTAATTTCAAAGTATCTAATTAAGTGGAAGAATTTCCCTGTTGAACATTCCACATGGGAGGATGAGAATTTTATACAGAAGCATCCAAAACTACTCAAGCACTGAGTATAATACCTTTTTTGAAGGAGAGGGGCATGTTAGGTCCCTATAATACTAGTTCAACCCCCTTCTTGTTATTATTAGTGTAGTCTACTATTGTCAGTGTTGTACCCATGTATCCTCCATATTATTATTGTTGTGCCCCATGAAAGCCCACTATTATTATTGTTGTACCCTTACATTATTATTGTTATGTAGGCTATGATTATATTGTGACCCCTTAGACTTCTATATATACCAAGGAGGTATAATCATTTCTATCATCCAAGAATTGTTCATTTATGTGATATAAAGGAGGTTTCCCCCTCGAAGAGGTTATTTCTCAAGTCATTGATCTATATTTTCTTTAATTTTGTGAGTTGGTTGCATAACAAATTTGATGCTTATTGAGGGTAAGGTTTCGATAGGCATTGGAACTTTGATAAGCTCGCCATAGTCTTGGGTTAATACTGAAGTCTAAAATGATTTGGGCTGATACGACCCCAACTTTCTCTTTGGATTCCAATGCTGAAGGCACTAAATGATTAACAGACAAAAAATTAATTAGGGAAAGGTCCTTGTTGATATTCCAAGGCCTACCATGTCATGCTAGTGTGGACCAAGCCAAAATGACCACATGGCGCCTTTCCCAATGTCATGCGGAAAGAGTTATTTTTGCTGACAAAACTAACCTCCCTAGGAGTCTAAGACTCTCTAGTGACAAACAAGACAATTAAGAGCAATCCTTCTCTAAACATACATTATTCTATGAGAAACCAAGTGTTTTTCGATCCTACCTCAAGTCCAACGCTTGTTGCAGCAGTCCAGCCTCGTCGATCCAGATGAGCTCCCCCTTCACTTTGAAACCTGCATACACTAACAATCAAACGATTACATAACACCTGAATATTCCATAAAACAAAGCATATTCAACATATAGACCAAGGAGTATATGAAACAATTCATTAACAACAAATCATTGAGAAGAATGGACTTATTTGTATTAAGGAAACAAAAAAGAAACCATTACAACCTGAGCCTTGGTGTTGTGCAAGTTCCTCCCAGGGTCCAGCAAGAGTTTTCCTCTACTTTGACAAGCTCACCCACTTCCAAATGAACAAGAAAGGATGGTAATCTCTCCTCACAAGTTTACAATGGAAGTCCTAATTCCAGCAGCATCTACCCTTTGGAATGTTCAGCTTTCAACCTCCCCTCCTCTGGCCCAAGGCCTGTATTTATAGTGTTCTAGAGGAAGTTATTCAGTTCCAACATCAATGGGATACTCCCTCTTTTGGATGGGGTAGCTCCTCTTTTGATGGGATAAGTTCCTCTATCATAGGGATGCATGAACCATCTGGAGGCGCTCAATACACGTCAAACATTCTTCTAGAAAGCTCTAGAAGTGACCACAAGTAACTTTTTTAAGATGATACTCGCGTCTTTTTACCTTTACAGGAGTACGCACCCATCCCTTGGCTTACAGAGCGTACAAGTACGTAGGTACAATGAGTTTGGGCTGCGTACATGCAGGCAAGGTAGAGAGAACCTGCGTACCCAGAGATAAACATGATTTTTGATGACTTTCTCTCTTTTTGAAGTTTGACATGGAGAGCAGAGGTATAAGGCTTGACAAGGAGGATAATATGACTATTGATGGAGCCATATTAACTGCAGATAGTCATGGTGACAAATTTCAGCGTAACACTACTGTTCCGTTTAGCTTGCCTATGCCTCCTCACCATGCGCCCTCACCCAAACCACCTGCAGCTCATGGTCCTTACAGGAATGGAGTTGAGGGCGAGTGGTTCACACTAGAGAGGGGAGAGGATAGGAATAGAGGGGAGGGAGGATGGTTTACATGAGGGCGGAGGGAAGAAGGGAACTGAGCAGAGGGAGGATGGTTCACGTGAGGGAGGGGATATCTACAGTTCAAGGGTTGGAGGGGAGAGACTGAGGCGGGATGGGAACCGAAGACATAGGCAGAGGGCCAGTCCAACGATAGCGGCGTAACAATCTTCATCTCAAGAGATTTTGAAACATCTCCGCTGGATCGACACACGTTGTCACCACAAGGTTTCGAGTGATCTCCATAGGGAGGGAGAACCAAGCCAACTACTTCAGACTCCGAATGTCCATGGATGGAGAGATCTATAACTGGCGACAAGGGAGAGATCATAATCGAAGTAGCCGACGACCGCGAAGACTTGGAGCGAGGAAATTGATTACATACCTAATCATTTAAAGCCGCAACTTGATCTTTGCAAACAATGCTCGATGACAGTTCTAATGACAGATATGTGGCAGCTGCAGAAAAATCGCGCTTTCCACCATATACTAAAAAATCAAACTTAGCGAAATGCTTTTTCTTGGAGATAATCTCTGAACGGAGGGCTTTGGAAGTGGAGCCGCAATCGATTACCTTCCATAGAAAATCCAAAACCCCATTTTCCAAAACCATATGGAGTTCAAAAAACGTGTGGGAAAGTCGATCTATTAAAAAAATAAATCATATGAAGGTTTACCCATTTAATCATGGAGATTTTTTAATTTGTAAATAAAATTTATTACAATATCATAGACCAGTAAAAATTATGAATAATTAAATTAAAATTTCAAAAACCTTATTTATTAAATTATTTAATAAATTTTTTTTGAATATGTATGAGTTGTAGATTTTATTTTTTCATAAATGCAGAGATTAAAAAAAAAAATATCAAATACTTATTTTGGATATGTATGAGTTTATAAGTAGAGATTTTATTTTTTCATAACCATTTTGAGAAAAACGTACCAAGATTTAAGGCCACAACTTGAAAGAAATGGTAGTGGGCAGTGCAAACATGTCTAGAGAAATGGAGCTCATTGTTCGAATAAGATTTGGGTCAACTCTGTGATTGATGATATGGAAGAAGCCCAACTCGCTGCAACCGTCTCTCAGCTTCTCAAGCTCCAATAGTGCATCGTTGCTTCCTACATATTTACTTGAAAGGAGATTGAGATTAAGATCGATGACGAGGAGATGCAGATAAAAGGATGCCAACAATGAATAGAGTTGCACGCCTCGGTTTTGAACGAAGAATACTTGAAGGAATTGAAAACTTTCCATAGAAATTGGATGTTTTGAGAGCTGAGGTGTAACGACCTGCGTTCTCCAGCATGAAGTGAGACAGTGAAAAAGTGCGAGCTACTCCAACTTGCGATGACTTATGCGCATTTGTGGAGGAAGCTCCTTGTTTATATGGCGTGGAGGATACATGGAGGCCGACTTGGCATAGAAGGGGATTTTGCGTTGGAGCAAGGGCTTGGGTGATGTCGGCTGGGCAAGCCATGACCTCCCCTCCAACGCATATAAGTGTTGTGCGTTGGTTATCATTTGGACACTCATTCACTCATATTTAAACAACAATAAGTGCGCAGAACAAGTGAAGGTACACAGTAAGGAAGGAGGGCGCAGAATTGGAGATGCGCCTATTCCTGGGCGAAGCCACACGGAGGTGAACGCATGTCTTGAGTTTGGGTGAAGGGCGTGGGTAGGGTCGCCCGCCGGTTGGAGAAGGGCGTGCCCGGGTGTGTGGCACCCGCATTGTGCAATGGAGCGCCCGGTTTGTGTGACGACTTGGCACGGGTGTCTTGGCGACTCGGGTGAGAGCTCGCCCGTTGTACAAGTGTGCATGGTGACTTGGTGAAGTGTTGAGATTGTGGACGGAGGTGTGTCTCAGTTGGAGGCGCCCGTGTGTGGCGACTTGGAGGTGCGCCTGAGTTGGGAAAACAACAAGATCGTGCGATGAGGTGAATGAAGGGTTGGTGAGCCGTGCGGCGACCGTGCGGAGGTGCCGACGAGCTGGGCAACCGAGTTTGCCGAAGCTGTGAAAATTGGCTAAGTGTAAATATCGGGCAGACTCATATTGCAGGGAGTTGACCCTCCCTTTATACTGTTGTGCATTTCTCTTGTATAATGATGTTGATAATGAATGTGTATGGGTGTTCATTGGTATAAAGGCACATTAATAATACTTGGTAACGAAAATAAAACTAAGTATGGGTTGTTAAGGCGTAGTCTACAATTGTAAGTATTGGTGAAAAGAAAACGGTTGGTAGTGCCGCACCTCGCCTAGCACGGTTGAAAGACTACTGTAGGCTTGGGGGCGTGACATGAGGGCTTGAAAAGGACAAACGACGGGCAACATTAACTTGACCATTAATTCTACGTTTACATCCACCGGCACCTACTCAGTTCAGCAGGATTTCTAAAACATTTCAGGCACGACATTTGGATCGACAATAAACAAAGACCGTGACGGAGAAAGAGAGCCCAGTTAGCCACCTAAACGGGGTTGTGCAACCTGCAATCCGGATACGTTTGGCCTGGTAACCCTTATCCCAATTGTAGGTTCTTGGCATCCGCTCGCCCTCCGTTTACATAGACGTACGTTAGAAATTTCTTGTGGTTGGAAACCCCGCCCGTAACTTTCGCATGGTACGAGAATGAGAAGGTAGCAGGCATGACGCTATCCACTGTACAGTCATTAAGACTCTGGCAGTCCGATAGTTGATTGAAATCAAGGACATCCATGAAAAATGGTCATCGAGAAACATAAGATATGGTCATCTACCAACGTTTCATTTTCAAATTCAAAAGTTTTTATGTGGACCACAACGTAGTTGCCTCCTACCCCTTTTAAAAAAATTGAAATGCTTTGAATCTAGCATACGCATGAGCCAACCTGTGCACCTCCACGAAGCCACTCGGTGTAGGGAAAGTGTAAAGTTTCATTCTTTTTCGATTTAATTACTATCCATTGTGGGATGATTGATTTATTTGAGTGTACATGAAATTTTACTTTTGTAATTTATCTAAAAAAATTATGTTTTTAAAAAAAATTATATGCAAGTTTCATTACTGCAAAGAGTAGGGGATTATCCTGGTATAAAATTGTACTTAAATGTTGATAATGGAGCGTAATTATTGAACAAGGAGTTAGTAACTAAGCTATTTCAAGGGTTTTGGAATAGGATCTCATCAAGAAGGTTATTGTTCATTATCTTGGTTCTTATGGTTCCAATTTTTCTCATATTACTTTAACAATTTTACCAATCTCGATAAACATTGCCCATAGAGTAATTGTATAGATTTTAATTTGTGGGTTGAATCTCTAAACTTCTTGATTGTATCATATAGTCTTTACCAACCAAATTTAGCAGGAAAGAAATGGCCAACGAATGTGGTAACACCAATTTTTTTACCATTTCACTAAACCTAATTTTCCATGGAAGAAATGGGCAACAAATGTGGAAACATCAATTTTCTTGACCATTTCACTAAACCAAATATTCCATAGAAGCAACTGCCAACAAATGTGGAAACATCATTTTTCTTGACCATTTCAAGAAGGTGCATTTAAATGTCCCAAAGTTGAGATAATGTTGATGTGATTTGAGATAAGGTTGGTGTGGTTATGTTGTGTTGTAGTAGGTACTCTTTTGAATAGTCACATTTAGTCTATCTACATATTTCAATGTATTCAATAACATTTTCTTTTGAAGTAGCTAGTGGATTTCAAAAGATCTCTTAGAAAAGCAATTTTAATTATAACAGGAAAACATGAATACCAATGAAAATTACTAAAAAACTTATCTTCAAATAAATAATAAAAGGAATAGTCTCTTATAAATGTCTCTTTTAAAATTATTTGAGTAATGAAGAGATATTATTAGATACCTTTAAAGTTTTTTTAAAGGTTAAATCAATATTTTTTTATACTTTGAAGTTTTTTATGATTTATGGCCAGAGTTTGATAACCATTATTTATTGCTAATCATTATCATGAACATTTGAGCTTCTATATTGTGCATGCAATGCAATATTTAATATGTATTCTAAGTCTTTTATGTGAAGTTTTTATATTAACCTTTTATCCTATGTGTATGGGGCCAGTATAATTGTGAATTTTTCATATACATTTTGTTACTTTCTAATTTTTTTTACTAGATTTGAATTATATTAATGTTTTGAAAATGATGCTAAAAAAAAATTGGGTGTTTTAATTTCATTTTTTTAGAAATTTAAAAAATAAATATAGCTTTTTATTATTTTTTGATGGAAAAATGTTAATTGTCACCCACAATGGGATGTCTCTTTGGAAGTTTAATTCTCCCAAAGTAGCTTTCATCCTCATTCTTCCCATGAAGTTTGAACCTAAACTAGCCAAGACTACATCACATACTAGCCAATGAAACTACACCTCAAAAGTATATGATATATCACCATTAATCGGTATTAGAATATTCCATAAACTAATGAAATATGTTTTGTTCAATGCATAATACATAAATATTTCATATTTTGTATATTTATTATATTACAAATATTCCATTTTTAACGTATTTTTTATTAGTTTCAAAATTATTTAAACATTTAAGATTATATTTTTAATTAAATTAAAAATTATTTTTGGAAAAAATTATTTAAATTTTAATATATTAATTTTAATTTGCAATTTTTATTAAGAATGTTGAAAATTTTGTTTTATTTAATGTTATATAAATATTAGGTTTATTTTTTAGACATTTTTTTATTCAAAAATCACTAAAGATTAAACTTATATAAAAACTAAAAGTTTAATTGTAATATATTTATTATTTAAAAATATTTTTTAATTTAATTAGGGGGTTTATTGTTCTAATAAATTGAATGTGCATTTGCATTTTAAAAGTTATACTTCTTATAATTTAATTTAAAATTTTAATGTTGGTTTAATGTAAATAATTTACAAACAATTATATTATTATTATATGGTATTTATGTAACTAATATTATATTAAATATGATTTTTGTATTCTATAAAGTATATTGATACTTAAAAATTTATATTATGATATTTATTATTTGAAAATTATTATTATTATTTATACTATTATTAAAATATTTGTTTATAGTTAAAAAAAATTGAATAAATTGCGGATATGTGTGTTTATTTTGGAATTGAGTTTCTTGCATTTTAATTTAATTATCAATAATTATTAAATGGATAGTAGAATATTTAACCTCTGCTAAATATTTTAGAATATTTATAGTAGTATACACAAATTAAAGATTGACATTTATCTTGAAAGTAGTTGTGTCATTTCCCATTTTAACTGAATTGATTATTGTTTTTTTATATGGAATATGAACAAGTGTTATATGAAGCGAATGATGGTTTTCTGGGTATGGAGCATTGATAAGCCATGATATTGGCCCATGGTATTGTAAAAAGGGCTATTTATAGAGTAGGAATTCCCATGGCAAAGTGAGAGCAAATCTGTGTGGTTAAGAACATTTTTCCATATTATTTTAAATGTATATATGTTTAGCTTATATATTAGTTCTTTTTACTATTTATGAGGGAGACGATATAAATGAAATACTTGGTCAATTAAGCGTCAATTCATAATAAGCATCAAAACTAACTAATTATGGAGTTGGAGGGGGAGAGAGTGGGAGGAAAGAACAAATACATAGAGAAATAGAGGTCGAGAGAGAGTGAGGGAGAGAGGAGATGAGGGAAGAGAGAGAAGAGGAGATGAGAGAGATAGGGAGAGAAGGAGAAGAGAGAGATAGGGAGACACGTAGATGGAGGGGAGAGAGAGAGAGAGAAGGAGAGAGGGAGGGAGATAGTGACAAATTTAGAGGGAAGAGAAAGGGAGAGACTGATGGGGGGAGACAAAGGGAGGTGGGAGAGAAAGGGAGAGAGATAGGACTCAATAGAGAAAAGGAGAGGGAGAGAGGGAGGAAAGAAGAAAGGAATAGAGGGAGAAAGGTGGAGAGAGAGAGAGAGGGAGTGAAAAGGGAGAGATGGAGAGAGAGTGAGGGAGAGAGGAGAGTGGGAGGGAATAGAGAGAGGAGAGAGAGGGGGAGAGAAGGGGAAGAGAGAGAGGAAAAGGAAGAGGGAGTGAGAGAGAGATAGATATATATGGAGAGAGAGTGTTTATATTTTGGGGGTGAGATAGAGAGAGAGAATACAAAAGAGACACATAGATACAAACTTAAATATTATATAACTAGCCTAGATCCATCTTAACCTTGGATCTGTAAAGGGCCAAGAGGGATCAAATATCTTGAGGTGAGAACCTTTCCTCAAGTTTTGCACTCAAAAAAAGGGTTTGTACCTTGAGAGTTCTGATCCCTCTGGACACTTGATAGATTGGGATTAAGATGGATTTAGGACGGTTTATCTAAAAAAGCGTTCATAATTTTATTAATAAAAACAAACTTACCATATAAAAAAATTGAATTTAGAAAATATTTATGTCTAACATCTAACTCCTACATATCTAGTGATTAAATAAAATGTTGAAACAAAATTAAAAGAGGAAACAAAATTACTTATAACTAATATATTTTTGTATGAGATTTATTTTATTTCTATTTTTATTTAATTTGTAATGTCTTTATATGATAGTTGTTAAAGATATAATTTAGTGCAATGGTTTAAAAACAACATTTTAAAGTTAGAGAATTGCACATTCCACAATGTTGAAGAATGATCAAAATGAATTCAAATATTCTATAACAAGTTCAAAAAGGTAAAACATGTAACAAATTAATATATAAGAAGTTAATATTTTCATATGAAATTTTTGGGAAATACTTTTACATTTATCTTTATTGTTATTTATATTTTTGTATAAATAATAATTTTACTATTGTGGACTAAGTTATGATGAGGATAATTTGGTTATTGATAAATGTGTATAACCATTCGAAAAACAAAAGTAAATTGAAATTATATAACTTCATGAATATGAGTAACTTTACCTGAATATAAAGGGTTATTATTACATTTCAGATATAATGAGGTTTATATAGTCAATTAAGGGAGGATAAAGGAATTTGGAACCTTATTTAGTGTTACAAGGGCCAGGGAATATAGATACGACCAATAAATAGTTGTAATGTGTGGAAAATAAATTTTAATAATTATTTTATGTACTGATTGTTTTTTATACTCCTCGTAATAAAATATTTTATACTATTAATGAAAGTAACAACCTAGTGATCATGGCATAGTTTGAAAATGCAATTCCAATTGATATGAATGTGTTGTGCTGTACAACAACCCCCCATTTCATAAAATTTTACCTTCAAAACTATAATATGAAATGGGTCCCTTTTAGATAAAATTGGTATCAACTTATCATTCCTCAAAAGGTCCCAAAGGAAACAAAACATTATAAACCTTTTGAGACAACATATAATCGTTCTTATAATAAAAAATGAATAATTCTTTATTATTGCGATAAAGCGATCGCAAGATCACATATCACAATAACAAAAGATGCATAACAAAAGACCCATTGGTTTTCCCAAATGCGACAAGCACGAATAACTATCAGATATCGGGAAGGTAAGAAATCGTAACAAAAGGTCCCCTCTCTTTGCTCCGATGCGATATCGCTATCGGCGATCGGGGAGTATAACATGCATGCAACAAAAGGCCCTCTTCTAAAAACTCCCGATGCGAATTAGCGATATCGCTATCGGAGATCGGGGATTCCGCAATGACTCCAATATAACTACTCAAGCATTCCTCCGATCTCCGATTGCGATAAAGCTAAGCGCGACTTTCAAAAAAGATTGATAAGGCTTGGGTATATTGTGTTAAATTATTATTAAAAGCCTTTCTATTCCCGATAGTGATTCACTTGCGATCAACCGCCAAAAATAAAAGCCACGCTTAAATGAATTATTCGGCGAATAAAAGATAGGATGAGAATTTAAATGATTGACAGGTTTAAATGGCTAATTAATGGAGCAGTCATGCCAAAATCTCTTCAGAGATTGTATCCATGGCAGTATTATTTTAATCCTCCATTATTCATTGATTGATATAACTCTTTCATACTTGGTTTGCATTACCTATTCTTTGCATTACGTTCATTTTATCTCCTGCACAAAGCTCCTCCGAAGCATTAAATTTAGGCCAAATGGGGAAGAAGTCTAAGAAATTTGGAACAACTTCAGCTTCCGCAGTAACAGGACAACATACCGCCAATCTGTGACCAAGTAAAAAAGGATTGATCTCAGACACTACATGTCTTGGTCTCGGTAATACTAGTTGGCAGAGCATCTATAATCTGGTTGAAGCCGAAGAGCCTCAAGAAACATCAGTACAAGCTACAGCAGGCTCGAACTAGAAGTTCGAGGCTACCCTAAAGGATTTAGCCGATTCCTACTTACACCGGATAGCAACTCGAGAGAAAATTATTCCATACACAGATGTAGTAAGGTGGGTAGTTGAGGAAATCCAAATTACAAACAGAACATTTTGCTCTATCGATGGGAGAGTCTTCAGTTCATTTCAACCCAATGATTTGAGACAAATGTACCATTTGCCCGAACCAGAGAAGAAGTATAACAAAGAATTTCTGGAGAAGTTCAGAGATGAAAATGAAACTGAATCAGCACCTGTATAGGAATGGAGACAAAACCTCGTGAAACACAAGCATGAGTCCTCGAGTAAGTACTCTGTCGATTCCTTGTGTTCTCCTTATTTTTATGCTGGAGCGATGATGTGTAGGATTTGGGGGTTGCATGATTCCTCAAAATTCTCAATAGAGATGGTACCTTTAATGGAAGCAGCAGTCAATAGCGAAATAATGGATTGGGGAAATATATTATCTGATAAGTTAGCAACTACTATCCTTGAGTTTAGAAATAAAACCCGCATTTCTGATAGGTTTATTCCTCCATTTTATTATAGTGCCTACATCTTAGATACTCTCTGTTTTAACTCCGAATTTCCTGTGCTGGGGTGGAGATGGACTCCAAAGGACCCTATGCCGATTCATATCTATCACCAGAATTTGTGGAAAGCCCATTATAAGCATCACCTATATCAAGTTTGCAATGGATTTATGTTGCCCATTTACTATGCAATTTTTGACAAACCTGCTCCTAAGATTTCCTCCACAAGCAGAGATTGATTTGACAGCCTTAGGAAACTGGTTCAGAGAAGATAAATTTACATATATAAGAGTTTTAAGTAGCCATGCCAGACCTCATGCTCCCCTTGTACATACCCGACAAACTATTGGCTAGAGAGATAGCATATCAGGTTACATCCGCAGGAGCGACCAAGACTCTGAGGAATTCAAAGAAGCAAGTTTGGCCTCCTTTTCCTCTAAGGTGTGGCGTTTACACTCTGCATGACTATAAGCATGCAGAGAAAGAAGCGGAAAAATAAATATACTGAATCTCGCCACTCTTCCTAATAGACGATTTGATCCAAGGAAAATCGTCTATAATGTAGTAGATCAAGCAAAACTCACTAAGTTTGAACATAAAGAGGATGAGTTTGATAATCTATTTTCTTCAACGAAGTCATTATTTCAGGTTCAAGAGCTAGCTAAAATGAGATATCACGACGACGGGTTAGTCAAATTTAACAAACTTAGAGAGCAGAGGTTGCAAAATCTGCCTCTAGATTTGTTAGCCACTGCCCCGATGACACAATCAAGCGAGCCTGAACAACGACTTACCAATGAACCTCCTGCTACATCATAAATTTTTGAAGAAGTCCAGAGAAAAGAGCAGGAGGAGCTCCAGAGGAAAGAACAGGAAGAAGTACAGAGGAAAGAATAAGAGGAAGCACAAAGGAAAGAGAAAGATAAAATACATGAGGAGGAACAGAAAAAGGAGCAAGATAAGAGCAGCAAGGATGTGAATGTTGATACCCAGATTGACCGGAGATTGCTCCAGGAATGGCAGTAATTTGACTCAATCATAAGCAATCTAGAAAGCTCAAGAGATGCCCATACATCCAAAGCGACTGATACATAGGATACATCATCAAAAGAGGTTCCAAGTGAAGGAACCAGCAGCCTACCCCCTAGTACAGACTTAGAAATAATTCCCAAAGATCCTTCGGATCAAATCATTTTGCAAGTGGAGGATATACCTCCACTGGATGTCTTTTATGCCCTAAAACATAGGGCCGTAGTAAAGTGACAGTGGAAAAGGAGAAGGATTGATCAACCTTCCCTATTCCCTGAACAAACAGTGACAGCCAACGTAGTTTGGAAGGAGGAGTAGGATCCTTCTGATGACCTAACAAAGTTTTCCCAGTATGCTAGAGCCTATTCGGCGGCCACCATGGACAAGGCATCAGAAGTGAGTAATTTGTTAAAAGAAAAAGACCAGGCAATCGTTTTTTTACATGCACAGCTATCGGAGGCACAACAGAAAGCTAGACAAATAGAACAACAATTGTCAACGTAGCAAAAGTTAAATAATCAACTGAACAAGCAGTTACATGAAGAGAAACAGAGGGTAGATTCGAGCGTGATTCAAAGGCAGAAATAATTATCGGAGGCATTGGAAAAATTGAAGACGATGAATGAACAAATGGTAAAGACAAAAGATGAGAAAATTGCTCAATTATCACTTCAAATAGAGAAGTTCAAGAGTCTTCCGCAGCATGCTGATTTTAGGGAAAAAGAACTACAGGTTAATAAGGCACTGGTAACACAAATAAGATTATTGTGTCATAAAATTGCTCAAGTTGAACCCCTGTGTGACATAACAACATCAATAATCGATAAATCAATCGATGTTAGACAGGACTTAGAGCAGGCCGATGAGACCTTAACAGATTTTCTTACTTGGTAGGACACTAGTGAGGGACAGGCAACAAATTTGCCTAAAATCCTAGAATCACATAAAGAAATTCTATTCATGGAATGACAGTCCCAATTGATGAAGGAAGAGAGAACAGTTTCTAGATGTAAATTATTCACAAGTAATTTGATTGAATTAATTAACAATACTCTCTATTTATCTAATATGATCTCTCAATGTACACCAGGTAAATTACTATTGGCTAAAACATTGGAGCAATCATGTTATCAAGAGCTGGAAAAGAATGAGAGATTGATCACAGGTATTAAAAGTTTAACTTGGGACACCTATTGGTTGTTCCTAGTAAAACCATACAGCCAGAGAGCCACCCTTAAGTGCCTTACAGATGCGATCGGGTGTATCATTCCCGATATACACGATGCCACCTATTCGTCTCATCTCAATTCTCGTCTCAGCCGCCCTCAAGAAGTGGAACCGATGCTAGCGATATGCCAACTCAGGTCAAAAGGCAAACAACCAGAGTGATGAATCATGCTGGCAACTACCAGATTGTTGTGGAGGAGATATTCAAGATCAAGTTATACCAATTTAATAGCATTTTAATTTTGTAGTTAGTTAGTTTAATTAAGTATTTATAGACCCTTTCATGTATTTAGAAAGGGTCCTAAGTTTTTATATATGACTTAAATCAGAAGTTGCACTACTGTACTTCAGGTATATTTTTTTATAAAGACTGAGCCAATTATTTCAATTTTGATAATGAAGCTTTTATGTGGATGTGTACTACTACCTTTATTTAAAAGTATCTCTGAATCAAAAGAAGGAATTCGAATTGCGATTGATGTTGGGAATGATTTGCAGCTCATATGGTACTACTATCTATGTCTGAATTCATTCTTTTTATGTGAATTGTTATTTGATCATTCTTGCTATTATTGAATATATGCATGTGTTTCAAAAATATTCTTTATACTTTCCACTATTGGATGTTTACAGTGTGCTTTTATTTTAATCATACATGTATCAGTAATATAAAAAGACAATTGTAACAATATTTTATTAATTACTTTGTTCAACTATTTGAACAAAGCAATTATTATATGAATGAATGTCTATGTTTATTGAATAGAGTCATCTATATGCCTATTGATGAACAAATATCATCAAACGTTGCACTTAAGAATAGAAGCTTCCCGGGATAGAATAGTCATTTGTATTTTCACTTTTATATTAAGTCATCCATTCATTATCACTTATTAGAAAACCAGTCACTCATCCATCCCCTTTTTATTCACCACTGGGAATCTGGTCCCATTATATCCAGTCAGAGCCACCATCCCAAACAGAAAATGAGCTGCATTAAGGTCTGGACCGGGTGGTTATCCCCCGATGTTGATGCAACGATTTTCGAGGCATCAACATTTTTGGCGCTAGAAGGAGGGCCATGAACTATGAATGGCGAGTAAATCAAAATCTATAGACCATTCTCAGAGTAAAACTCCCTCCACCTCACCTCGGATCTCCCATTTGCATTCTGAAATACCAGTATCCAAACGAGAAGAAGAGGGATCAACTACCACTGCTCAACCTCATCATACTTTAGAATGATTAAGTCCTGAGTCCCCTGAAGTTCAGTCTCTCATCCAGAAACTTCAAGGCTTTTCCATATCACCTCAAAAATCTGAAGTATCTAAAGGCAGTGAGACTTCACAATTCCGTCTACCTCACCCTCTCACTAGACTTCAAAGCGAAAAACCCGGCATTGAACCTGCTGAGTTGTCTTTACCGAAAAGGAAAAAGGCTAAAAAGAACACTAAAGGATCTAGTAGTGAGACTTTTTCTTCATCATCCTCCATCTCATCCTCTCCAGTGCGAAGTTAAACATCCACTCCCCCATTACATATTTTTGTTCAGTAGGGATCACCAACTTCAACACCACAATCTATTCAATCTTCAATACCAACTCCTCCCCAAACACCTGAAACTCCATCGACAATTGTTGTTACTTCCAAGATGGCTCAGAATCCATGGAACAGTCCTGGTGTAGTCACTATGCCTGCACCATTACATCCATTACCTGATTATCCTGAAAAGTGGTTACCAAAATTTAATCCAAATGCTGGAACATTGGACGAGGAACATATTAACAATTTCATGTTATCAGTTAATCTAAAAGGAGTCACAGAAGAAGATGTTGTCATTAGGATTTTTCCCTACACTTTACAAGGATCAGCTGGGTCTTGGTATTTTTCCTTACCCTCTGGATGCATTACCAGCTAGAATATCTTTCAGGAGCAGTTTCTTACCAAGTATGGCGATGATAGATCCTTAGCCACACTGATTAATGATCTTTCAAATCTAAGGATTGAATCTAGAGAACCTATCAAGGAGTTTAACTCCCGGTTCAATAAACTATTGAATAAAATCCCTACCAATTCCAAGCCAAGTGAGCAAATCAGAAGCGAGTGGTATATTACAGCCCTACCTTCAAATATAGCCATTTTTGTATATAGGGTTGGGAAACCAACTTTAGCCGAAAACATGAAAGAAGCGCTCGTTGTGGAAAAACACATTATTGCTTTAGAATAGAAAGCTGCTCTCGAAGATAGGAAATCCAAAAGAGTTTCTTTTAAGGATGATTCAAAGAAGAAAACCCCTAAATATCCATAAGATATGGAGGGTCTACAAAAGGTCCTCAAAACAATGTAAAATGAAATGGTTGAAATTAAAAAGCAAGTAGCAGAAACTTCAACAAAGAAACCATATAGGAATTTTAAGAAACCTAAGTCGAAACCACCAAATGTTATATCTAATGCAGATTCAGATCCTAAAGAGGAAGAAGAAGATGAAACAATTTCACCATCCGATGAATTCGAAGAAGAGGAAGTTGTCGAATGCCATGGAATGTGGGACTTTATATTACCTAACTCCGATACAGAAAATGAACAAGAAGCTTTTCCTGTGACTACCAGGAGTAAAAGTACCCTTGAACCTGTCCAGGAAAATTCAAAGAAAAGGAGTGCAGGTACTACTACTACAAAGGAAAAGGTACCCACAAAGAAGTCGGCCGCAACAGTACCTCAAAACCAACCATCATCCTCAAATATACCTTCAACATCTAAAACGTTGGTAGTATCGGATTCAATGGATTACAATATTGTTGATGATATGAAGAATACTAAGGCAAACATCACCATGTTTGAACTTAGAAAACTAAAACATCAGCAGAAATTGCTTCTTAAGGAACTGAATGCAGTTCCTTCTTCGCCTCTTCCTAGTGCTAAAGCTGCAAATGGTTCAGGTCAACCACCTTCTGGTAGAGTTGAAGCTACTGATATGATTTTAATTGAAGACAAATCAAATTCCCATACTCCCCCTTTCCTCTTAATCTATGATATCTATAATCGAAATCTACGCAATTGTTTGATTGACTCAGGGGCATCCTCTAATATAATGCCAGCTTCAGTTTGTTCCAAACTGAAAATTGAGCCCCAAAAGTCTGCAATTCACATTGTGCAGTTAGATAGAACCAAGGTCCAGGTTTTAGGGGAAATCAACTTTGTGACTATTAGGTTATCGACTGATCCACGAGTAGTTCAAAGAATTGATATCTTAATCGCTACTATACCTGAGTTTTATGGTTTAATCTTGAGTAGGGATTGGTCTGAGAAGCTCCATGGGTATATTTCTACCGATTGGTCCCATATGTGGCTACCCTACAAGGGAAAGCCAAATCAAATTAAAATTAATCGGGAGAAACATATGACCCATACTGTCACTGAATTTGAACAGGAGAATCAACCAATAGCATTTAACAATAATATTTTGGGGAATTACTCTTCTGAATTATTCTTTGGAAATTATATTGCCAACCATATCCTTTCTCAGTAAACAATTTCACATCCCAAATCAAAAATTTTTCACAAACCGATAGATCAAGATGTGTTAATATTGCTGAGAACACTGTAAATAAAATTGTTGATAATTATTTATTTTGGTCTTTATACTTTGACATATCTAAATCCAGTGAAGGATCAGGAGCAGGGTGTATTTTAGTTAGCCCTGAGGGAGAAAAAACGATGTTGTCTTGTAGGTTGGAATTCGAATGCACGAATAATACAGCTGTGTATGAGGCCTTAGTTCAAGGACTATATAAAGCTATTGGCCTTAAAGTTCAATATTTGAAAGTGTTCGGTGATTCAGAGATTGTCATAAAACAATTTAGAAATACAATTCACTATCTTTCTAGTCACCTCAAGCACTATCAGTCTTTGGTCCAAGAACTTATATCTCAATTTTTAGCATTCAATATTTCACCTATTCCTAGATCCCAGAATGCAGCAGCTGACTTGCTAGCCAATGTTGCTTCTAAACTCCTACCTTCCGAAGATTATAGCCCAGATAGATTTTCAGTAGAGTTAATTTTTAGAACATCGATTCTTGACAATGTCACCAATTGGCGAGTGTTCAATCATGATGAAGACATCTTACATTTCTTGACTTCTGACAAGTCCTACGATGATAAAATCATTGATGAAAGCGATCATGATCTCCAAATGAAGGAAAATAACGAGGAAAACTCAATACCAAAACATGTGGTTAAACTTGAGGATCTCTACGATATTAAAGACAGGTTTAAACAGGTAACTAATTTAAAGCTCCAAAGTTCCACCTTAAGATTCGAATTGATAAACCTTGGTACTGAGTAGAACCCTCAAGACATCAATTTGGGATTAGGATTTTCTGTGGAAGAAAGGATAACATTCATTAGATTATTAAGAAAAAATAAACATGTCTTCGCTTGGAAATATGATGATTTAAGAACATACGATACATCAATCATTCAGCATACCATTCCAATGCTTTGTGAACAAAAACCAGTCCAACAGAAGTTGAGGAAAATTCATCCTAACTTAGAGAGTCAAATAAAATCAGAACTCAATAAAATCTTGAAAGCTAAGACTATTTTTCCTGTTCGGCACTCAAACTGGGTTTCCAATATGGTGCCTGTTAGAAAGAAAAATGGCGACATCGGGATTTGTATTGATTTCAGAAATCTGAATAAGGCAAGCCAAAAAGATAATTTCCCATTACCTACCATGGAACATATACTCCATTCAGTATCGGGTTCTGAGTTAATGTCCTTTTTAGATGGTTTTTCAAGATATAACCAAATTTTGGTCCATCCTGATGACAGACTCAAAACTACCTTCAGAACAAAATGGGGAACTTGCACTTATCAGAAAATGTCTTTTGGACTTATTAACGCAGGAGATACATTCCAAAGAGCAATGGATATAGCCTTCAAAGGATTGATCAACAAAACAGTAGTTGTCTATTTAGATGATATTACTGTATTTTCCAAGAAAAGATCCAATCATTTACATGATTTGAATCAAATCTTTGAATGCTGCAGAAGGTATGGTATTTCACTCAATCCCAAAAAATCCTTCTTTGCTCTTAATCAAGGAAAGCTGTTGGGATTTATCGTTTCCAAAGATGGTATTTATAGTGATCCTGATAGGATTAAAGAGATTTATGAAATTCCATTCCCTCATAACCAAAAATCCATGCAGTCATTTTTAGGTCAAATTAACTTTGTCAAGAGATTTGTTCCCGATTTTTCCCACATTATTTTACCATTAATAATCAATGCCCCCGCTTTAAACACTCCTAATTTTTCTAATCATTTCATATTGTATACTAACGCGTCCACTTCATCTTATGCAGCGGTACTCACTCATATTAATGATCACAACTTGGAAGCACCAATTTCATTTTATAGTTCAAATCTTCAAGGTGCTGAACTAAATTATTCAGAAGTTGAAAAACAAGCCTTTGCTGTGTACAAAGCTGTCAAACATTACAAACCCTTCCTTTTAAAAGCCCATACAAAAGTTATAGTTCATTTTTTTGCAGTAAGGCAATTACTAATCCAAAGGGAATTAGGAGAAAAGAGGGCGAATTGGGTCACAACACTACAAGAATATGACTTGGAAATCAAGCCAGCAAATATTGTTAGGGGCCAAGGTTTTTGCAGGTTATTAGCAGGAGCATCCAACATTCAAGAATCAGATGATACAGAATACACTGAAGAAATCAATTAGATAAGTATCACTGATCCTAAACAAAAATATGCAGACTTGATCTTTTATTTGAAAAATGGATATGCACCTCCTAATATTTCTTATAAAAACAAACGAGCCATTAGATTAAAAGCAAAAAACTTCATAATCATTGATGATGTAATTTTTAGGCAAAATTATGATTCAATTTTATTAAGATGCCTAGAAAAATCTGAAGCACAAATGGTTTTGCAGGAACTACATGATGGACCAGCAGGAGAACATTTTGGAGCTGATACAACAGCCCACAAAATCATTCATGCTGGATATTATTGGCCCACCCTATTTAGATATACTCACGAATATGTAAGGAAATGCTGAAGTGGTCAAATCTCCAGTGGAAGACAAAGAAAATCATCTTTCCCTTTGCAACCAGTCAACATTGATCAACCTTTCGAGCAATGGGGATTGGATATCATTGGAGAAATAACTCCAAACTCCTCCAAACAACATAAGTATATCCTTACTGCTACTGATTACTTCACTAAGTGAGTTGAAGCAATTCCTTTAAAGACAACAAACTCTGAAGTAATTATAGAGTTTATAGATCAATTCATCACTACCAGGTTTGGTGTCCCAAATGCTCTTGTTTTCGATAATGCATCTTATTTATCTGGAAATTCTATGTTTGAGTTCGCTATTAAAAGAGGATTTAAATTGAAATATTCTGCAAATTACTATCCTCAAGGTAACGGTTTGGCAGAATCTACCAATAAAAATCTAGTCAAAATTATTAAGCGAACTATTGAACAGAATCATAAAAACTGGTACAAATCTTTAATATTCGCACTATGGGCTGATAGAATAATGCAGAAGGCTTCCATAGGTACTTCTCCATTCAACCTTGTATATGGCAAAGAAGCAGTTCTACCAACCAATCTATTTCTTCCTTCTCTAGCCCTAGTTCAGTTTATTGAAGAAAGCCCCTCTTCTTCTATTCAACTTAGACATGATCAAATCTTAAAATTAGAAGAAGAAAGAGAAAAGGCCAAAATTACTCATGCAAAACATCAGAAAATTATCAAGTCATCTTTTGATTCAACTTCATCCAGTTCAAAACTATTACAAGTTGGTGATCTAGTTCTGAAATGGGACAAAGCCCATGAGGATAAAGGAAAACACACCAAGTTCTAGAGATGCCGATACATCCAAAGCGACCGATACACAGGATACAACGTCAAAAGAGGTTCCAAGTGAAGGAACCAGTGGCCTACCCCCTAGTACAGACTTAGAAATAATTCCCAAAGATCCTTCGGATCAAATCATTTTGTAAGTGGAGGATATACCTCCACTGGATGTCTTTTACAACCCAAAACACAGGGCCGTAGTAAAGCGACAGCGGAGAAGGAGAAGGATTGATCAACCTTCCCTGTTCCGTGAACAAACAGTGACAGCCAACGTAGTTTGGAAGGAGGAGTTCGATCCTTCCGATGACCTAGCAAAGTTGTCCCAGTATGCTGGAGCCTATTCGGTGGCCACCATGGACAAGGCATCAGAAGTGAGTAATTTGTTAAAAGAAAAAGACCAGGCAATTGTTTTCTTACAAGCACAGCTATCGGAGGCACAACAGAAAGCAGAACAATTAGAACAACAATTGTCAACGCAACAACAGTTAAATAATCAACTGAACAAGCAGTTACATGAAGAGAAACAAAGGGTAGATTCGAGCGCGATTCAAAGGTAGAAAGAATTATCGGAGGCATTGGTAAAATTGAAGATGATGAATGAACAAGTGGTAAAGACAAAAGATGAGAAAATTTCTCAATTATCACTTCAAATAGAGAAGTTCAAGAGTCTTCCGCAGCCTGTCGATTTCAGGGCAAAAGCACTACAGATTAATAAGGCACTGGTAACACAAATAAGATTATTGTGTCATAAAATTGCTCAAGTTGAACCCCTGTGTGACATAACAACATCAATAATCGATAAATCAGTCGATGCTAGACAGGACTTAGAGCAGGCCGATGAGACC
Organism: Pinus taeda; assembly: GCA_000404065.3. Taxonomy (NCBI): domain Eukaryota; kingdom Viridiplantae; phylum Streptophyta; class Pinopsida; order Pinales; family Pinaceae; genus Pinus; species Pinus taeda. The sequence continues at coordinate 82,279 of APFE031743587.1, forward strand.
TTAACAGATTTTCTTACTTGGCTGGACACTTGTGAGGGACAAGCAACAAATTTGCCTAAAATCCTAGAATCACATAAACAAATTCTATTCATGGAATGGAAGTCCCAATTGATGAACGCAGAGAGAGAATTTTCTAGATGAAAATTATTCACAAGTAATTTGACTGAATTAATTAACAATACTCTCTATTTATCTAATATGATCTCTCATGTACACCAGGTAAATTACTATCAGCTAAAACATTGGAGCAATCATGTTATCAAGAGCTGGAAAAGAATGAGAGATTGATCACAGGTATTAAAAGTTTAACTTGGGACACCTATTGGTTGTTCCTAGTAAAACCATACAACTAGAGAGCCGCCCTTAAGTGCCTAATAGATGCAATCGGGTGTATCATTCCCGATATACACGATGCCACCTATTCGGCTCAACTCAATTCTCGTCTCAGCCGCCCTCAAGAAGTGGAACCGATGCTAGCGATATGCCAACTCAGGTCAAAAGGCAAATAGCCAGAGTGATGAATCATGCTACCGACTACCAGATTGCTGTGGAGGAGATATTCAAGATCAAGTTATACCAATTTAATAGCATTTTAATTTTGTAGTTAGTTAGTTTATTTAAGTATTTATAGACCCTTTCATGTATTTAGAAAGGGTCCTAAGTTTTTGTATATGACTTAAACCTGAAGTTGCACTACTGTACTTCAGGTATATTTTTTTGTAAAGACTGGGCCAATTATTCCAATTTTGATAATGAATCTTTCATGTGGATGTGCACTACCACCTTTATTTAAAAGTATCACTGAATCAAAAGGATGAATTCGAATTGCGATTGATGTTGGGAATGATTTGCAGCTGATATGGTACTACTATCTATGTCTGAATTCATTCTTTTTATGTGAATTGTTATTTGATCATTCTTGCTATTATTGAATATATGCATGTGTCTCAACAACATTCTTTATACTTTCCACTATTGGATGTTTACAACGTGCTTTTCTTTTAATCATACATGTATCAGTAATATAAAAGGACAAGTGTAACAATGTTTTATTAATTACTTTGTTCAACTATTTGAACAAAGAAATTATTATATGAATGAATGTCTATGTTTATTGAATAGAGTCATCTATATGCCTATTGATGAACAAATATCATCAAACGTTGCACTTAAGAATAGAAGCTTCCCGGGATAGAATAGTCATTTGTATTTTCGCTTTTCGATTAAGTCATCCATTCATTATCACTTATTAGAAAACCAATCACTTATCCATCCCCTTTTTTTTCATCATTGGGAAACTGGTCCCATTATATCCAGTCGGAGCCACCATCCCAAATGGAAAAGGAGCTGCATTAAGGTTCGGATCGGGTGGTTATCCCCCGATGTTGATGCAATGATTTTCGAGGCATCAAAAGAATGATGGGTTCAAATACAAAATTAATTCAAGATAATTCTTGAGCCTGACTCCTAATTAATGGTTATTAGATTGTCTTGCTTTGAGGATGTTGCATTTTGAAGATGGGAAAAATGGAAATAAAAGCCTAACCATGGACATTATGAAAAGAACATCAAATATAAAGTATCATACAATCAGATAATATGTTAAACTGGTCATCGTAACATGTGGTAGTAAAGAAGACACTAGTGGTTCATGCAAGATGTGGAGATGATCAGTAAATTGTTGTGGTTATTCCATTGGAACAATTCATCATAATAGATCTAATAAAATATTGAAATTTTTAATGTGAATGTTAATTCATTTTAGATCTTATATTATTTATTGTTTGTTTGTATGCGTAAATATAAATTATTTGAAATGCAAGAAATATAAATTGAAAATACATATAGACACTAACCAAAATAGGCACAATTGTTTCCTTGGGAAACCCTTATGGGAGAAACCTAGCTAGAAGGTGAGGTTTCTTTGATCTCTATTCTCTAGTATGGAAAAATGTGTAGATACAAAGAAAGAGGCACTCTCTATAGACTTTCCTAAGACCTATGCCTTGTAAAGTTGCTACAAAATATTAATCCCATTTATTTTCTCTCTGACATCCCACTCCTAATTGCTTTGCTCAAATATGGAAGAAAATACAATAGCATGAAATGGAACCCCTACTCCTCCTAGTGGCCTAGTATCTAACTAATATCTAACTATATGAAATGTTTGACTCCCTCAAACCTCAATTAGAGTTACAATTTTTGACCTTCTAAAGTATTTTTGAAATTCCATACATGGCTAGCCCAATATGCATGAGTAAAAGGGATTAATGTGACATGGACTTGTACCGTGGCAATCAATATGGTAGATCAACTTGTAAGAGGCATAAATTTTTCATACAAACTTCTAGTACCAGATGGTCTCACACAAGCGATAATTTTTTTACCCCAATAAAAATTGTTTAATGCCTCAAAATGGCTCTAGAATATTTCATACCCGAATTTTCCAAGTTGAGACCCATTGATAAAAAAGACTCTATAAGCTCATTCATGTAATTCTTCCACTCTCAAAGCATTGAGATAGATAATGGACAATATAATAATTCATTATGAATCAAGAGAAATTATAGATGAGAAATAGTATCAAAATTCCCTAAATTACATATGAATGAAGTCAAAATTGGAAGAAACTTACCCCTCAAAGAATACAAAACCTATGAGAAGATAGAAAAATAAGTATAAAGAAATGGGGGTTTTAAGAAATGAACGATGACAACCTATTGCAGCGCTCAAAACAATGATCAATCTAGAATGATATTTGAACATAAAAGAGTAATAAATTGATACATAAAGTTAAATATGTGAAATTTTCTCAAACAAGTGTAAGAAATCAACCAGAACATGATGGAGGCTTTTGTAATTAGGGAATATACATGATGAAATAACTTAGCACTCTACTTTTATATTCTAAATAAGCACGTGGCAAGTGGTTGTGGAATCAAATATGTGTGGCAATGAGTTAATATGTGGAAAAAGAAATAAACAATGTAGACTAATGAGAAAACACTTAGCATAATTGAAAAAACTAGTGAGAATCAACTAAGGGAACTTGCACAAGAATGATGACCCCATAAGTGAAAATGGGGCTATCATGAGGAAAACATGCCCACAAGAACATGTGCATGACCTTAGGAATGCACACATGGTCCTAGTTGTCTAGGTTTTGTAAGGCCAAAACTAAGATACCTTCTTAGCATGCCTCAAAAGTGTATATGCATTATTAGGAAATATCATTAGGAAATTTGAAAACCTTAACTTTATGCATTATGAAAACCATAGCTTTGTGGAATTTGAAAACCTTATCAATGTGGAATGTGGAAACTCCAATATAGTGAGTTCAAATTTGAGTGCATAATTAGGCAATGTAAGTAAACAAACCATATTTACCTTACTTAACAGATTGGTGATGTTTGTCAATATATTGAAGTGAAATTTGAAGACCTTAATTTTGTGCAATTTGAAAACCTTACTTTTATGGAATTTGAAAACCCTAGTATTGTAGAATTTGATGGAATGGAATCGTATGGATGTAATTGTCATTTATACCATTATGACTAATTTAATCCCAACACTCTCTATCTCTCTATTTCTATTTACAAATTTTCTAGTCTCTCTCTCTCTCTCTCTCTCTCTCTTATAATATATATAATATATATATATATATATATATACTATATATATATATATATATATATATATATATATATATATATTTCGCTCTCTCTCTCATTTTCCAACAAGAACTTCATCGACTCCCATTGAAGAAATTTTATGAGCTTTCTTATCATTGGAATCTCTAACCAATAGAAAATACGACCCATGATAAATATGACTATAATAAATATGACATACAAGAACCATGAACTTGAGAACCTTAACCCTTATGAACTATGGCACATAATAACTATGAGCTCAAGAACTTTGACCCTCATGAACTATGAATTTAGGAATCATTCCTTTGTTGTTCATAGCTCCCTTGTAAATTAGGAACTTTTAATTCATTTTACAAGAATCATGACCACAAGAATTATGATGTGGGAGCTTTAACTATGAAATTAAACTAGGACCTATTTTTTCAGTCATAATTCTAAGGAATAATTCCTTTGTTGGTTAGGAACATTGACTCACAATAGCTATAATCAATGTTTATTAGTCATAGTTATAGGAAATTTCTTGCTTAGAGAACTATTATGACCAACAACCTAAAATCATCGTATTCATTCATTGATCAGATTCTTATCTTCTAGAGTAACTGTGGTAATAGTTCTCATTGGTTATAGTTACTATGGGTTACAGTTCCTATTGGATAGAGTTATTGAGGTCATAGTTTTTCTTGAATTGATTCCAAAATCCATCTTTTCAATGTATCCATTATTTAACGATGAGCAGTGGGAGAACGATGAGAATTATCCACCAGGATGAAGAGTCCTTAAAATTATGTTATCGAGATGTATGCATGTATGATATTGATAATCTTGGCACTTTTTTAGTATTCTCTTCCTCCCATATTTTGGTCATCCATTTTCTGTCAACCCCTTATTCTAAAGTAATATTCGTTAGGATCACCGCTATAGTTTCCAAATGGTTGAGTAAGTGATATGGTGAGTTGACAAGGTAGTTTAATTATTAAATGTGATGGGGCGGTCTTTTTGAGTTTTAAGTATAATTTCAAAATCTTAAAGTTGCAGTATACCACCTCTCATTTGTCTCGGAGACTATTTAAAAAACTCTTTGTTTAGTTCAAATCAATGCAAGGATATGGAAGAAAGTAGAGCCAAGACATAAGCAAGAGGCTCCATAATGGAAATTTCATTGTAGGATATGTTTTGTGTCTTTTTCACTGTTGGAAGTAGTCTTAAAATAATATCTTGAACATTCTATGGTCTTTGCATTTTCTATTCATGATCTTCTCTAACAACAATTTTACATGGGGTATTTCAGACAATGAGTCTTCCATTGGCAGTTTGGACTAATCTTTGAGTACTCTCCAATTATCAATCTCAGATATCAAGCGACCTCAAGTTGGATAACTAATTATGGCATCTAATTACCTATTTTCACATTCTTTTCCAAGTTCCAACAAATAAGTGTATTCAAATTTTCTACATTACAATTAGTAGGTCGATTGCTGAGTGACTACTTCCAGAAATCATCCATTTGAAGTAAATTTAACCAACTTGTAGAACTATAATGATGAAATTTTCTAACAAAGAAAGCCAAATGTTTGCATAACTATAATGATGACATTTTCTAACAAAGAAAGCCAAATGTTTGTAGTGCAATTGCACATGAAGCAAGTGAAATCTTTGTGTACACAACTAGAATCTTCATCGTCACCACACCACTATTTATACATATAAATGCTTCATGAATTCCTTTAAGACACCATCCTCTGATAAGGGAAAGGATGTGCGTACCTAAGAGACCCTCAATGAGATACCAACATGGCAATCAAAAGTAGATGAAATCTACATCTTATCATATGGGTCATTCGTATAATATAATCTATGGAATCCATCTCCATGATCAGTCCCCACACATAGAGACATACAGAATAGTAGGTAAAATCCAAAAAGAAAATCTTATATCCTTAATAAATACTTAATTGATAAGTTATCTTTATTTTGTGAGACATTTATTAAATTATTTAAATTTATATGTTTTTTTTTTCTTAATTATTTTAATTCTAACCCTATGTTTTCAACAAAGTGTGTTAGTATCTAAGGTTTTTTACTAATTTGAATTACAATAAAGTTTTTTACAAATTTTAAACCCATCAATTAAAACAATTATCGTTCACATTTTTTTTAAACAATATGAAAGACATGATTTAAATACTTCACTATTTTAAATATCAATCAAGTTGAAAAGATTGTAATTACAAGGCAAGAGCTTTGCATTCCATCACCACATAAAATCTTGCCATAAAAGAATGTATTAACAATTTTTTTGATGTTTCCTTGAATTTATGCCTTCTTACTGAAGTCAAACTGACAAAAATAAATTGAGTACTATAGACTGACTTAGCATATTAGAACTAAAAATCCATAAATATTTTACCCTCTTTTAATAGTTGAACTATTTTTCCATTTATCTTATTTATTGAAAAAAAATTGTCTAATATATTCTCATGAATAAGCATATTGTGAGACTAAACAAATAGCTTAAAATGTAATATGACCCTTCTAAAAAAAATTAAATTCAAATGACAATTTCAAAATAATATATTTGATAGTGTATTCTTTATTGATTAATATATAGAAAAACTATCCTGATACAAATTAACAGTGACTTAAAATAAACAATAAATAAATTATTTGATATAAAAAATATTCTCTATTATTTTTTGCGTATTTCTAGTAAATAAAATATCTTGTTTTATTTATGCATCCAAAGGTCTTACAATTTTCAAGAAATGATTTTTTTTTGCATTTGAGATTCCTCTAACTTTCAAGCTTATACTCCTTTATTAGTCATTAAATTAATTTTAATATTAAATAAATATATTTTTTTTATTAAAGTTAAATTAATTTTGATAATAAATAAATAAATTTTTTTATTGCAATTAAGTTAGTTTTGATAATAAATAAATAATATTTTTTATTGAGCATTTTATTTGTCAAAATTTATAACCTTCAAGTTCTCGAATCAACGAGGCTATAACATCCCACATATTATACACCACATGTGAGTCGATGTTTTCCTCATCAAAATTTTCTTTTCAACAACCTAATCATCAATGTTTTTCTTATCAAAACTTTGTTTTCAACAACCTAATCGAGAAAGCCCTAAAACCAAAAACCGAATTGAGAAAGCCCTACAACCAACATAAGAATACGATGTAAATCTCTATATTCATCATCTAATCAAATCTTAGTGTCACGCTGATCTTGATCTTGAGATTGATTTAGTAAAATTTTCATGGATTGTAAATAACTTACAGGTGTACTGGGCTAGAAAAATCACCAATGCCCTGTTTGTATTCAGGGTTAGCTCTGGTTTTTAGGATTATAGTAGTTAAGCATGTAGAAACCAACTTGGACTGATTCTTCTGAAAATTAAGACCAATTTTAAGGATTAAGTATAATATGGTCCTACAAAAAAATAGTTTATCTCAAACAACAATTTCAAACTCAGAAGTTCGAAGGCGCTTCCTTCATTGATAGTTAATAAAATGATACAATGATACGAATGATATATACATGCATCAAAGTACATCTCTTCCCACCAAACTAGTTTGATGGACTTGCACATCATTAAAGCTTTATATTTGAAATTTAATCGAGCAACCTTAATTTGGTACTCGGTTGGAATTAGTTGAATCAACCCTCAAAATAGATATCTCGGGATATAGTAACCAATTAAAGGATTCGACATCTAAAACCTCTTTTAATAACCTTCAGTAAGATATCCATATCCTGGGATATAGTAACCCGTTAAAGGATTCGACATCCAAAACCCCTCTTTTAATAACTTGCAGTAGGTGTATCAACAACTTGTTTTGGTTATGCTCGAATTAATCCTCTACTTTATGCCTTCAACGCTACTGAATTGTATCATCACCTGCATGGGAACATCAATTAAAAGAGAACGGAATCAAGTAAAATAATTTTTTATTCCCCATATAAACTTTGATTTTAAAAGCGTGGAGATCATAATATGGTGTTGGAGATTTTAGCTTGCATTGTGAAGGGAGCTTACCTAGCCTGAATGCCTAGATTTGATCCCAAATCATATCCATGCCACTTAGCTCGCGAAATTGCACCTGTAGCTGCAGATGGAAAAGAGATATGGCCATGAGGAGCCTCTTTCTCATGTCCATTATGGAGTTTCCTTGGATGTTTTTGTAGTGGGGGATGGTGCCCGATGCGCTAGAGGTTCACACTGAAGCAAAGATCTATCTCTTCCCTAATCAATACTCTGTTGCAGATGGTGCCCTGTGCCCAAAAGGTTTAGACTGAAGTAGAGAACCATCTCTTCCCTAATCAATAATCTGTGGTAGAAACTCCGCGTGCAACATTTCAATTTGAAATGCCACGTGGAAAGGCATTTGAATTTTGAAATCCTTTGGCGTGGAGTAGCATTGAATGCATTTAAGTTAGTGGAGAAAGAGTCAAAGTTGTGGAGGTATAGGAAATCATAATTTAGTGCAGAAAGAGTCAAAGTTGTGGAGGTATATGAAATCATGAGAGCTGAAGAGGTGTTGGAATATTGAAAGTATTAATGGAAGGCGCAATTGAGATGGATGGGGCCCACTAGCCACCTCAACAAGTTTGAGCAACCTGCGATTGAGATAAGCTTAGCGGGTTTGCATGAGCAACTATATAATGGAGCATTGCCTTGGTAGCTAAGCAGAAGTGGCATTGTATGTGAGATGGCACTGGGCACTATGGAGAACATATATCTGAAATCACGTATCAAAACTCCATGGCCTCATACAAAATTGGAGTACCTTTTGAACGAAGGATGAATTAAATATGACTTAGTAAGGACATATTAAAAAAGGACAGTATCGAATGGAATATGGCATTTAAATTTAAACGATGCCATGTGCTTATTGTCTCCAAAGGTGAACAAACCTTTGAAAGTTAAGGAGACAATGCAATCACACGATGGAAAGAGGTATTTCCAGATCTATTGATCCGTTAATGCTCTCCCTTACAGTACCAATCCCTCATCATTACAATCTTGGGAGACGGGTTCTGACATCGCTTAGCAACTTCACCATACATGGCCATGGGAAACCATAGGAAAGGTCTTTTGATTTTCCGGCAATTTTTATTTTATTTATTTATTTTTATTTTTTTTCCGTGCGACATCATTTTCATTTCCCGGATGTCTGACAATGAATAGGCCGAGACGAATTAATTAAAGAACAACATTTAGTGATATGTATCTCATGTGGTGCTCTATTTGATATTTCAAATTTCAAATTTGAGCACGAGTGTCCTGCGTACCATGTCATAACATCGGCGCCCATACCATCCATACATCACTCATTTTGAATTTTGTAATTGGGTTTGAATTTTGAAACCCGCCGAAAAAATGATATTTTAATTTATTTGCTCAACATCGGCTCATGAAAGCGTCTATCAGAGGTCATTCTGGTGGTGCCCAAATTTGCCATGGATATCTCAAATGTTGGAGAAGAGAGATGAATGACACTAGTATCAACTTTCTTTTATGTGCTCTTCATTCTGGTGATTATGGCATTGTTTCTTGCGTTGTCTTGGTACATGACCTACGAATTGACGCTAGAGGGTTTGATGGATCATCTCATCATGGTCCTCATTCTGTGCCCGGTGAGTTGCGATCTAGTCCTCAGCTTCCTCCAAAAAAATTGATCACCTGCCGTGGCTGAGGTTCACCCAGAGGAGGTTGTCGTAGCCTAGATAAAAAACTAGCATGTTGCAAGGGCTCTGCCTCCCCAACAGTACCGTCATTGCTTTTATTTCGAACATGATGTGCTATGGGATCACATTGTTGGCGGCATAGTGGAGTAGGGCTTGGGCCACTATTTGGGAAGGTTTTCACAGGTGGGAGGGCTTTGGGTGCACCGGTCCTCGAATTGGGGATTCATAAATCTAACGTTTAAGCGTTAGTTTCATAATTTGTCAAACAATTGTAATTGTTCATGTGTTGCTTATAATTATTCAAATGCTTCTTGATACGGTCTCTTTACATGTTTTTTGTGTCTGAATGTGTGTTCTTTCGGGAAAATAACTACGTGTATCAGGATCAAATTTCTCGAGATAGAATACTTACCGGAAGAACTTCTAAAGATGAACAATCTTCTACATTTAGTGAAGGAGTATTGTCCTTTGCTAGAACTACCATTTAAAAAGATTGACGAAGAAAGAGAAACAAGTAGAGAGTTGAATATATTTGAGTCCTTCCATGACGATGATAAATGCTTATTTATGCTATAGTGGTTTTCTACAGAAACATTGGAGGTATTATTTTCTCGGAGTGTGTTTGCCCAAACCTTCGGTCCCTATATTTGCCGCAATGTGGGAAATCGATGCAAATAGGAGGGATTTGTAGTATGTTAAAACTTCAACGTCTAGTTAGAAATAATTAATTCCTACTTGTCTATGGTTGTAATTCTCCATTTGAGGAGTTTGTTCCTACATAATAGGAATTAGCTAGAATATAGTTTCTCCTAGTTTAGTGTGCGGTTGAGAGAATCTGTCAACCACACTACTATACGTCTAAGATAGAATTCCTATCTTGAGACTATTGATTGTATAAATATGTGTGTAATTTCCTCATTCATAATAACAGAATATATTTGAGTGTGTGCTATTTTATCTTGGTATCAGAGCCCTGAGGGCTGGCCCCTCGTGGGATTGGCCCATCCTGGGCTGAGGAAATAAAAGAGTATTTTTTTACTTTTTAGTTTGTCCATCAAGCATCGAACAGGGTTCCGGTGAGTTGGGCGGTGTTCTGGTGCACTGAGTTTGTAGAGGTCTATGGAGTTTCTCTATTCGTTCTTGGGCATTGAGTGTTGATATTTTCTGAGATTATTGTTTTCAATTTTGTGTGAGCGACTGCCTAATAGATTGAGAGATGCCACAGTGTCTGACCTGAGCGCCGAGGCCATTTTTGGTGAGGTATTATACATTGGCTGTGCTTAATTGATTGTTGTCTGGAGAGATGGTGGACGATGCCACTTAGAAGGGCCGAGTCTTCGAATGATGGCTATGATTTGCTGTCAGCAGAGGTGTTGGAGCACTGGTTGTTGTGGTGCGTGTGATAGGCCACCATGCGATCATTTTGTCAGCAATCCCAAAACTACGCAAAGGTAGAAGATCCAATTTGGTGGACTGATCATGGTGTGGCCAAGCGCCTAGAATTTTCTGCTAGCTGGTGAGGGAGAAGACGATTTCCATTAAAGCCCAGGCAGTAGGTTGTGGAACTGTCATGTGATTTAGCTGTGTTGGAGACTCATGACTCAAATTCCCAATGGATGGATGGAAGGATAGTTGTCACCGTAAGATGAACGGTGGAATGGTTGTATCGTGCAAATCAAAGTTCAGCTTTCTGCTCTTGAGCATAGAATCTGAATGCGCGAGTAAACCATCAATGTAGCGTAGCCCAAACCAACGTCCAAGTGTCAATTCTATTTGCAGTAAATGTCGTAAAAGAAGGGGTCGGTTACAATAAATTAAAGCAATTTTCTTCAGATCATAGTTATCCAATATCTCTCTGACGTTTATTCATCGTAAACGTGTCTGTCTCACCCAAATTTTTCGCTATTGTCACCCCTAAAACATCGTTTGTTGGAAGGCGACATAATTTGGTGCGGTGAGACGGGCATAAGGTTCTAGCTTTGAAGGAGATAGGTGTTCCGGACGCCGTGGGATTCGATCTGGTGGCCTCTCTTCCTCTTGTTATGGGGGGATTCAACAGTGACAAGGCTCCAGGGGAATTCTGCACTTAAAACTGAACTGCGAAGAATCAAAATGCCCCGAGAGATGTTGAGTCCACATCTCACTAGTCTGACCCCCACATCTCTGGTTCGATCCCTGGTTCTGGCATGTCGCGACGTGGAGTCTTTAGGAATACCCCAGATATTCCAAGTTCAGAACATGACTTGCGTGGCATGAAGAATAAAGCTATTGTCTTTGCTGTTTATACACATGAGTGATAACGAGGATGGGCTGGTGCCTCCCTCGGCGATGCTATGCTTGAAAGATCTGTTGGCCGCAATACAGAGGACCAAGATCCTATTGCAGGACCTGAGCACCAACAGGAGTCGAGTTTGGAATCTGATGGAGACCGAGTCCATATCCCGGAAAGTGGAAGAGATCAATCGAGACATGGCAAGGGTGCTGGACATGTTGCCTATGGGGCTTCTAGAGGTGTCAGAGGAGGTGCGGGAGCACGCGGAGTTGGTAAGAAAGCAGACTAAGAAGACCAACTCTGACAAGATGAGGTGGGAGGCCATGGTGGAGGTCGAAGAAAGGACACTGAAGTGGGAGCTGGATGATGCGATGCGCTGCTTCGAGATCAAGAAAACGGAAGATCCCAAAAAAAAGCTTCGCCTAGCGTTCCAACAACTCGGGCTCTATATGGTGACTGATTACCGAGAGGAGATAAGGAAACTGCGTGGAGGAGAAGCGTGAATTGTGCATCCAAATTATTTTTATACAAGGTGTGTTAAATGGAGCATACAATGCTTCCTTCTTTATAACAAGGTTCCGAGAGGCACTTTTCCATTATTCTGCTCTGTTTGATGCACTGGAAACCATTGTTCCTCGAGACAATCAGCAGAGGTTTTTGATAGAGAGAATTTTTTTAGCCGAGTGATCTTGAATGTTGTTGCATGTGAGGGATCAGAAAGATTGGAAAGGCCAGAAACTTACAAACAGTGGCAGGGACGGACTCAGCGTGCTGGATTTGTACAACTTCCTCTAGATCGTAGTATTCTCTCTAAATCCAAGGATAAGGTAAAAACATTCTATCATAAGGATTTTGGAGTGGACGAAGATGGTAATTGGATGCTATTGGGATGGAAGGGAAGAAATATTCATGCTCTGTCTACGTGGAGACGTTGTCACGCGGAATGATTCGATCTTGCGGACAAGATAGACCTTCCTAGAATCTAATGAAGACCCAATGACAAACAAACCAACCAGACACTATCTTTCTCTAAATGCGCTTTATAAATAATGGCAAACAAATGTGTTTAAGGCCGCAAGTTTGGAGATGCCTTCGCTCCTTTGATCCAAGTAAGTTCCTTTGTTGAAAACCTGCAAGCACAAACAAGGCAAACGATTAAATAGCACCTGAATATCCAATATTATAAAACATATTTAACATGAAAGTCAAGGAGTACATGAAACAAATAACTTGAGATACTTGTTGAGAAAAATGAGCATGATTGTATTAATTCAAAAGGAGAAGAACCTTACAACCTTTGCCTTGACGCTGTACAAGCTCCTCCCAGGGTCCAACAAGAAGTCTCCTCTACTTTGACAAGCTTCACTCACTCCCTAATGAAGCCAAAAGGGTATGTGATCTCTCCTCTTAAGCTCAACTAGGAAGTCTTGATTTCACTATCATTTACCCTACCCTCAAAAGTTCAGCTTTTAACCTCCCCATCCACTGACCCAATGCCTCAATTTATAGTGCAATGGAGATCAGTTGCTAGCTCCTCCTTCAAAGGGATAGAGTCCTCCTTCAAAGGGATAGCTCCTCTCAACAAGGGATTAGTTCCTCCTCTCATGGGATGCATGAACCACTTGGAGCGAACAATCCACGTAACAAAGGCTTCTAGAAAACTCTAGAATTAACCCAATATGAGTTTTTTAAGATAAAGATTGCACCTTTTGACTTTTACAGGGGTACGCACCCTCCCCTTTGCATATAGAGCATATAAGTACGCAGATATCCTGAACAGAAGGTGCGGGCCCGCAGGAAAAAGTGAGAGAAAGTGCGGAACCAGAGTTACATTGCTTTTTTGATTTCTTTCTCTCATTTCTAAAGCTTGTTTTGAAGAGCTGAGGTTTGAGACTTGCTTAGGAAGCTGGTATAGGTGGTGATAGACCTACACCGACTGCAAATAATCAAGGTGACGATATTTTTGTGTAACAGATTGCCCCCTAAAGTGCAAAGTCTGTAGTATATGAGGATTTTTTCATTTAACATATAGGAAGTGTGAAGTGCTTTATCATTTCAAGGATCATCTTGCGGAGAGCCCGGTTAGATCCTGTAAAAACATTCAATGCAAAATATATATATGAGATCATATCATCGCTAAGGTAGGCATTCCCATACTCAGATAAAACTGACTACGAGTCTGAAAACTGACTAAAGACTGAAAACTGACTAAAAGACTAACTACTGCTCTGATATAGGAATGATCCCGTAACACATCATAAGTACAGACACATGTGGACACAGTATGGACGCAGCCATCTGTTTATGAATAGTCCATAATATAATGAATACAAAATTCCTCGCAACCTGGATGGTGGAAACTAGATCCAGGGTCTTCATTTCTACGTCCCGAACAGTACGATTCTATCCATGCGATTTGAATGTGTCGAAGTCGAACATGGTAGAAACCGCTTGATTACCAGTCAATGATGTAAACTGTTAACAAGCGTGAGAGAAACCACCAATAATGACAATGGCTCTCAAAGTACTCAGCACAATCCATGAAATGTGATAAGATGTGTTGATGTCGAACATGTCACGGAATCCTTTGATTGAAAGTCGATGAAGTAAACTGTCGTCAAAGGCGAGAAACCTGCCATTGAGGCATGCAGATCTAAACGTACCAACGATTCCTAGATCATCTTTCTAGATAATGAGTCGGAGTCGATAGAAAGCGACCCGTCGTAAGCAAGCTCACGACACGAAATCATAGATCAAGTTGAAGAAATTTAGTTGCAAGGACTGACTCAGGGATGGTCCAGATGGATGACATACATTTTGCAGATGAATGGCTTATTTGCACTGAGCTCTTGAACACATAACGACACGACAGATGGTTTGGTGATGATTGACCCAAAGTTAATACCCAGAAACCGGCTGAAGACTTTCAATATGGTTCAATCAACTGTTAGGTAAAGGATTTCCCAACCTAGGTGAATGAAAGTGTCGTGTTCAAGAGCGGTTATAAAGTATGCAAACAGACTCACTTTTCTCTCTTTTCCCCCACCATTTCTGGCAAGTACGTCTTTATTTTTTACAAGCTTGAGGAGGATAACATATGCTTGATTATAAGCTCACCCTTCGGGTGAGTCTAACTTAGTTTAAAATGCGAACCCTAAGAAGGAGTGGTTCGTTCCTGTTTGTAATAGAACAGGTCCTTTACTGTCGAATTTTAACGAGTCTAGTATAGGAGAAACTCGACGTTTTTCATTTTTAGAGAGTCTGAAAAAACTAAAGAAGACTCCAGGGTTTGACTTTTTCGTAAATTTGTGTCTCCCAGGCCCGAAAAAGTATAAAATAATACTTGAGAGAACCGCTTGATTTTTTACGACCAAGGAGTACTTTTCGTTATTAGTGCCTTTGATCCGAAAAAGTAAAAAAGCAACCAAGGACACGTCGTTTTATAACCAATATCGAATTTGAAATGAAAAAAATCCGGCGATCTTTTTATGTTTTTACGGTCGAAAAAGAGCTATAAATCGACCGTCTTTTAATTCCATTTTAACGAGTTTAAAAGAAAAACTCGGCAATATTTTCATGTTTTAGGAGTCGGAAAAGGGCTTAAAGGTGACTCTGGGTGAAAATGATAGATTTCACCTGAATAATCCTCTTATCTTGCACAAAAAAATAAACATTACTCTGACCTGCTTGAAAGAGATAAAAATGTTGCAATAATACCTTTTTAAAGTGAAACATAAACAAATTTGTAATTGATTTACTCAAAAAACTTATAAAAAGGGGTTTTTACCATTCATGATTTGGGTGAGGAAATACTGCTTTTGCTCTGAAAACTTCCTGAGAGGATTGCGGAAAATCCAACTGTCGGAATCAGACGCCGTCTTCACCAGGTAATCCACATCATCCTTCTCTTGTTTTTTAACCATTTAATTTTTCAATTTAGTCTTTTATTTTGTTTTTTAGGAGGGTTTTTAGGCAAAAAACCCGCGCTCGGGGTAAGCAGGCTTAACACTGCGAACCTGCGGACCCCGACTTTTTCTCCATTGGGAAAAAGCTCGGGGTCCGCACCTTCCATGTGGACAAAGTGCGGTCCCACGTACTGTGTCCAACAGGAAGGGTGCGGGCCTCGCCGCGAGGGTTTTTAACCCAAAAATTCTCAAAAATGGACCAAAGAAAAATTATTCTAGCTTTCTAAATGATCTTTTGGCTTGATGTAGGTAGTACACCATGCTAGATTAGCGCGAACAAGAGCACGAGGATGTGGATGCTGCCGCATGGAATCATCAACCTTCGCTTGATGCTTTGAGGGTGTGCGGCTTATACAAATACTGGGCCATTCCTGGGATGAGGGCTCAGGTGGATTTCTTGCAGTGGATGGTTGACAGATGGAGCGTCCAGGACCAGTGTTTCTTCATTAGCGGCCACCAGCTCGAGATCGAGCCAGCGGATATATACTTTTTGACTGGTTTTCCTAAGAGAGGCGTTGACTTGACTCTGTTCGGGACTAGGGCAGATGGCCAGTCTGTCGATAGTCTCTGGTTAGAGTACTGCAACCGCCAGACTAGAGACAAAGGGATAGACATAAAGACCATATCTCATCATGAGCTCATGGTGATTTCATTCACTGTTACTAGACTTTGCGGAGCTGCCGCATTACATGTTGCCACAGGATCCCAGATGTGTATGGCAGTTGATTGCTTTCAGGGCACCATCTTCAACTGGTGCGATGCTGTGTTGGCCAATGTGAAGGGCCAATTGACCAGCGCCAAGAACGGACGACTGAATACTTTTGGTTTTGGAGCTTTAGTCGTGAGCCTTGGCCTGGAGATGATTACTATGCTTATCCCGCAGCACCTTACAGTTGGAGCTGGGCTTCCCCGAGAGCCCAAACTGATGCGATGGGTCGCAGTCATGGCTCGTCATCCTGACGAGGGGACCGAGGTCGTCCGATTCAAACCTGAGTATTTCCAATGGTTGGAGAACCGGGTTTTTTCTATCCAGGATTTTCCTTATGCTAGGGTTGATTTTCATGGAGACCCAGACATGGCTCTTCCTCTAGGAGAGCAGTGGGACGACTCAGGTAATCATTTTCAATGCTTTCGTAAAGTTAATTTTTTTTTTTTATATCGTCTCAAAAACTGATAGTAATAATTCCAAAATGTAGATGTGGGCCCACAGCGACCAGCCGCTCTCCGGCCTTTCGAGAGAAAGCAACCAGTTGCATCGGCTCCAACCCCACAAGATGAATTAGCAGCGACCTTGGCCGAGTTGGAGAGTCACCTAGAGCGCTTGACAGGGGACATTCCTGAGACTAGCATAGACGACATCCCTCGTTGACTTCAGCGCTATGTGATTGGAGTCCCCGTCGTTTACTTCAGCGCTATGTGATTGGAGTCCCCGGACCTTTTAGGAGGTTCCTTTGTAAGGTGGCCCGTGCAGTGGTTTCGTATCAAGATCATCACCAATGATGGGATGATCGCTTATTGTAGTCACATATGACATTTTGCTTTTTGTACCTATCATTTTTGCCGATCATAAGGTGTTTTTCAACCTATAATCGAGGACGATGTATTTTTGACACACTTCTATATATATATATGATATTGTTATTACTAGCTTGTCTTGTTAAACATGTTATGGAATGTTTTTAAATTTACTTGTATGATTATCACACATGTCTACTTAACATTTGAGAAACAATTGCATCTGCTAATCTATTTAAGGATCTTGGAATATGTTGATATTCAATATAGTCAAATTCACGTTCCAAGAGACACACTCTCAAAAATAATCTTAATAAAACTGGATTTCTAATGGCGTATACTCTATTGAGTTGTAATACAACGAGTTCAGAATCTAACCTCACTATCAAATTCTGAATCCCAAATGAAATAGATTCAGATAATAACTCCACCACTGCACTATACTCTGCAATGTTGTTTTTTGTTTGACCGAGGCTTACCCCATGCATAGATACCAACTCGTCAGAGGGAAAATAGATCACCCAAGCTGCGGAAGAAATATTCCGTGTACTACGACAAGCGCCATCAGCGAAACCAATATATGTTTGAAGAGGCGTCGACATCTGCGACATCAAACGTAAAACCAAGATAAGCAGGAATAACGACGGAAAAATCAATCTCTAAGCTAAGCACACTTTTAATCTAAAACACACCAGCTAGAAGAAAAACTAACCTAACTAAAAAATCTCCACACTTGCTTTAAGCATAATATCTCTTCAGGTAAAGACCATTTCTGGGTTTACCTAAAGAGAGCCCGCCAAAGTCTACCAATTCATAGGCCCCTTTTGCTAGCTTTCGCTTGACAACAAAAGGACCATGCCACATAGGCACGAACTTTCCAACGCCTAATTTATCATTTTCTTGATCGTACAAAAGGACTAAATCTCCTTCCGAAAAATTTCGAGGGGTTACATTTCGATCATACTGAGCCTTAATCCGTTTGGCATGAGATCCGATCGCTAATGCAGCATCGCGGCGATTCTCATCTAGCTGAGCTAAGCATAATAAACGTATTTCCTCTTCGGAAGTAGCTGGAAGTAATTCGATGGCCATTCGCAATGACGGGATTTCGCACTCAATAGGTAACACAGCTTCCAAACCATAAACTATTTGGAAAGGAGTGAACCCTGTTGATGTTTTGACTGAGGTTCGGTATGCCCACAACGCTGAAAATAACATGTTGTGCCAGTTCGACCGATGAATCCCAATGATTCTTCAGATCATGATGACTAAGAATTTGTTGATGGCTTCAACCAGACCATTAGCTTGTGGATAATAAGGAGTTGGACTGTCGTGATGCAAGCCAAGTTGGTCTGTAAGTTCTCTCATCATAACATTTCGAAAATGACGCCCATGGTCAGTGATAATCGCTTGTGGAACACCAAACCTAGAAATTATATGATTGAATATGAAAATTGCAGCTGTTTGCCGTCTGCCTCAAATGTAGGCATCGCCTCGGCCCACTTAGTAAAATAATCTACCGCAAGGATAATGTACGCATGCCCCCCAGCCGAGTGAGGGTTACATGTAATATAATCGATAACCCATTTGGCAAAAGGACCAACGACAATTATAGGGTGAAGAGGAGCAGGTGGAGCGCACATCTTTCGATCAAAAATTTGACAATTGTGGCATTTTCGGACCGCAGTAATACAATCTTTAAACAAGGATGGCCAGAAATAGCCAGCGCGCAATATCTTTTGGGCAGTGGCATACCCAGACATATGACCGCCACACGCTCCAGAGTGACAGTCATTTAAGACCCTTTCAGCTTCCTCATGAGTTAAACAACGTCGGAAAATAGAATCCACCCCAAGACGATAAAGAGAATCTCCAATAATTTTGAATTGTTGGGATTGGAATCGGATTTTCTGACAGTCGGATCGTGAAAGATCTAGCCGAAAGGTTTGGGTTTGGAGATAAGTGATGATATCTCCATACCATGGATCTAAAGCACTGATTAGAAACAAGGATTCGTCCGCAATGGGCTCCTCCACCACAGTTTCTGTATCAACACGCGGGAAGTCACACATAAGTTCCGCGAAAACTAATGATTTCTTTGACTTGGACTTTTCAAATTCTAAGTCAAACTCTTGCAAGATGACAATCCATTTGGAGTACTTGCCCCCCAGCAACTGCTTGGTCAAAATATAGATCATAGGGTTGCAATCAGAAATGACCGTAGTTTTGCATAATAAAATGTAATGACGAAAACGTTGGACAGCTTGAACAGCTGCCAATGCCAATTTCTCCACATGTGAGTATTTTATCTCAGTTGGATTTAATGTTCGAGATAGACCTTTCTAGAATCTAAAGAAGACCTAATGACAAGCAAACCAACCAGACACTATCTTTCTCTAAATGTTCTTTTATAAATAATGGAAAACAAATGTGTTTAAGGCCTACCTCATGTCCAACGCAAGTTTGGGGATGCCTTCGCTCCTTTGATCCAAATAAGTTCCTTTGTCGCAAACCTGCAAACACAAACAGGCAAACGATTAAATAGCACCTGAATAACCAGTATTATAAAACATATTTAACATGAAAGTCAAGGAGTCCATGAAACAAATAACATGAGATACTTGTTGAGAAAAATGAGCTTGATTGTATTAATTCAAAAGAAGAAAAACTTTACAACCTTTGCCTTGACGCTGTACAAGCTCCTCCCAGGGTCCAACAAGAAGTCTCCTCTACTTTGACAAGCTTCACTCACTCCCCAATGAAGCCTAAAAGGTATGATCTCTCCTCTCAAGCTTAACTAGGAAGTCCCAATTCCATCAGCATTTACCCTCAAAAATGTTAAGCTTCTAACCTCTCTAACAACCAGCCCAATGCCTTAATTTATAGTGCAATGGAGGGAAGTTACTAGGTCCTCCTTCAAAGGGATAAAGCCCTCCTTCAAAGGGATAGCTCCTCCTATCAAGGGATTAGCTCCTTCTCTTTTGGGATGCATGAACCACCTTGGAGCGAACAATCCACGTCAAAATTCCTTCTAGAAACATTTAGAATTAACCCAAAGTGAGTTTTTTAGAATAAATTTGCGCCTTTTTTACTTTTACAGGGGTACGCACCCACCCCTTTACAGACAGAGCGTGCAGATACGCAGGTAATATTAACAAAGAGTGCGGGCCCGTAGGAAAAAGTGAGAGAAAGTGTGGAACCAGAGTTTTATTGATTTTTAATGTCTTCCTCTCATTTGCAAAGCTTGACATGAAGAGCTGAGGTCTGAGACTTGCTTAGGAGGCTAGTTTAAGTGGTGATAGACCCATACTGACTGCAAATAGTCATGGTGACGATATTTTTGTGTAACAGATTGCCCCCTAAAGTGCGAAGTCTATAGTAGATGAGGATTTCATTTATCATTTAGGAAGAGTGAAGTACTTTATCATTTCGAGGATCATCTTGTGGAGAGCCCAGTTGGAACCTGTAAAAACATTCAAATGAAAAATATATATATGACATCATATCATCGTTGAGGTACGCATTCCCATACTCAGATCAAAACTAACTAGAAAACTAACTACTGCTCTGATATAGGAACGATCTTGTAATACATCACAAATATAGACACATGTAGACACAGTATGGATGCAACCATATGTTTATGAATAATCTACAATATAATGAATACAAAATTCCTCGCATCCTGGATGGTGGAAACTAGATCTAGGGTCTTCACTTCTAATTCCTGAAATAGTACGATTCTATCCATGCGAATGAATGTGTCAAAGTCAAACATGGTAGAAACCACTTAATTACCAGTCGATGATGTAAACTATTAACAAGTGTGAGAGAAACCACCAATAATGACAATGTCTCTCAAATTACTAAGTACAATCCATGAGATATGATTAGATGTGTATATGTTGAACATGTCACGGAATCATTCGATTGAAGGTCAATGATGCAACCTATCATCAAAGGTGAGAAACCTACCATTGAGGCATGCAGATCCCAAGGTACTGGCGGTTTCTAGATCATCTTTCTAGATAAAGAGCTGAAGTTGATAGAAAGCGATCCGTCGTAGGAAAGCCCACAATGCGAAATCATAGATCAAGTTTGAAGAAATTTAGTTGCAAGGACTGACTCAGGGATGGTCAAGATGGATGACAAATATATTTGCAGATGAATGGCTTATTTGCACTGACCTCTTGAACACACAACGACACAACAGATGGTTTGGTGACAATTGACCCAAAGTTAATACCCAGAAACTAGCTGAAGACTTTCAATGTGGTTTGATCAATTGCTAGGCAAAGGATTTCCCAACCCAGGTGAATGAAAATGTCATGTTCAAGAGTGGTTACAAAGTATGACAAACAAGCTCATTTTTCTCTCTTTTCCCCCACCATTTCTGGCAAGTACCTCTTTATTTTTTTACAAGCTTGAGGAGGATAATATGTTCTTGATTATAAGCTCATCCTTTGGATGAGTACAACTTATTTTAAATTCGAACCCTAAGAAGGAGTGGTCCATTCCTGTTTGTAATTGAACAGGTCCTTTACTGTCGAAATTTAACGAGTCCAGTATAGGAGAAACTAGGTGTTTTTCATTTTTAGAGAGTCTGAGAAAACTTAAGAAGACTCCAGGGTTGACCTTTTTCGTAAATTTGTGTCTCCCAAGCCCGAAAAAGTATAAAATAATACTTGAGAGAATCGCTTGATCTTTTACGACCAAGGAGTACTTTTCGTAATTAGTGCCTTTGATCCGAAAAAGTTAAAAAGTGATCAACGACACATCATTTTATGACCAATATCGAATTTGAAATGACAAAAACCCAGCAATCTTTTCGTGTTTTTACGGTCAGAAAAGGGTTGTAAGAGGATCAACTTTTTAGTTCTGTTTTAATGAGATTAGAAAGAAAAACTTGGCAATCTTTTTATGTTTTAGGAGTCAAAAAAGAGCTTAAAGGTGACTCTAATGTTTTTTCGTTGAAAATGATAGATTTCACGTGAAAAATCCGTTATCCTGAGCAAAAACTCAAACATTACTCGTACCTGTTTAAAAATCGGTAAAAATGTCGCAAAAAACACCTTTTCAAAGTGAAACATAAACAAATTTGGAGCTTATTTACTCAAAAAACTTATAAAAATGACTTTTTACCATTCATTTTTACCGTTAGAGATTTGGGTGAGAAAAAAGGGTTTTTGACCAGAAACTTTCCGTGAAGATTGTGAAAAATCCATCTGTCATAATCGAACGCCGTCTCCTCTAGGTAATCCACATCATCCTACTCTTCATTTTTATCCATTTGAAATTGTTTTTTAGGGGTTGAATTTTATTTTTAGGAGGTTTTTAGGTTTCAAAACCCGCGCGCGGGTGCCCGTAGGTTTACCACAGGGTACCCGCGTACCCTGACTTTTTTGCAATGGGAAAAAAGTTGGGGGTACGCATCTGACATGAAGGCAAGGTGCGAGCCTCATGCACTGTCCCTAACAAGAGGGTGCGTACCCCGCGCAAAGGTTTGTAAAAACCTAAATAACTCAAAAAATTACCCAAAGAAATCAATTTTATGTATTCTAAATCGCCTTTTTACTTGGATGTAGGATAAACATCATGCTTGATTGGCGAGAATAGGAGCATGAGGATGTAGACCTTGCCGCAATGAATCATCAACCTTTGATTGATGCATTGAAGGCATGTGGCTTATACAAATTCTGGGCCATACCTGGCATGAGGGTCCAGTGGACTTTGCAGTGGCTGGTTGATAGATGGAGTATACAGGACTAGTGCTTCTTTATCGGTGGGTACCAGCTCGAAATCGAGCCAGCAGATATATACTTTTTGACTAGTTTGCCTAGGAGAGGTGAACATTTGACTCTATTCGGGGCCAGGGCAGGTGGCCAGTCTGTCGAGAGCCTCTGGCTAGAGTACTGCAACGTCTAGAACTGAGACAAAGGGATAGATATCAAAACCATATCCCATCCTAAACTCATGGTTATTGGGTTTATAGTTACCAGACTCTTCGGTAGCGCAAAGCTACACATAGCCACCAGATCCCAAATGCGGATGGCAGTCGATTGCTTTCGAGGCACCATTTTCAACTGGTGCGATGCTGTGTTGGCCAATGTGAAAGGAAAACTAACCAGGGCCACAAACGGACAACTAAAGACTTTTGGATATGGTGCTATAGTTGTGAGTTTTGGTCTAGAGAGGGTTCCGATGTTGATCCCGCAGTACCTCATTGTTGTAGCTGGGCTCCCTCAAGAGCCCAAATTGATGCGATGGGTTGCAATTATGGCCCATCATCCTGATGAGGGGACCGAGGTCATTCGGTTCAAACTTAAGTATTTCCAATGGTTGGAGAACCAGGTTTTTTCTATCTAGGACTTTCCTTATGTTGGGGTTGATTTTCATGGGGACCTAGACATGGCTCTTCCACCAGGAGAGCAATGGGATGACTCAGGTAAAATCATTTTCAACATTTTCTTAATTAATTTTTTTTTTTGTTTTTATATCGTCCCAAAACTGATAATAAAAGTTCCAAATGCAGATGTGGGCCCACGGCGACTAGCCACTATCTGGCCTTACGAGAGGAAACAACCAGTTGCACCGGTTCCAGCCCCACAAGACGAATTAGCAGGGACTTTGGCCGAGTTGGAGAGCCATCTAGAGCGCCTGACAGGGGACATTCCAGAGACCAACATAGATGACATCCCTCGTCGACTTCAGCGCTATGTGATTGGGGTCCCAAGACGTTTTAGGAGGTTCCTTTGTAAGGCAGCTCGTGCAATGGTTTTGTATCTAGATCATCATTAGTGATGGGATGATCGCATATTGTAGTCACATATGACATTTTGCTTTTTTTACTTATCATTTTTGCTGATCATAAGGTTTTTTTCAACCTATGATCAAGGACGATGTATATTTTGACACGCTCCTATATTATATGATATCACTATTACTGGTTTATCTTATTAAACATGCTATGGAATGTTTTTAAATTTACTTGTATGACTATTGCACATGTCTATTTAACATTTGAGAAGCAATTGCATCTGCTAATGTATTTAAAGATCTTGGAATATGTTGATATTTAATATAGTCAAATTCATGTTCCACGAGAAGCACTCTCAAAAATAATCTCAATAATACTAGATTTCTAATGGCGTATATTCTATTAAGTTGTAATACAACGAGTTCAGAATCTAACCTCACTATCAAACTCTGAATCCCAAATGAAATAGATTCAGATAATAACTCAATCACTGCATTATACTTTGCAATGTTGTTTGTTGTTTGACCAAGGCTTACCCCATGCATAGATACCAACTCGTCAGAGGGCGAATAGATAACCCAAGCTGTGGAAGAAATATTTCGTGTACTACGACAAGCACCATGAGCGAAACCAATGTATGTTTGAAGAGGCGTCGACATCTGCGACATCAAGAGTAAAACCAAGATAAGCAGGAATAACGACGAAAAGCACTCTAATCTAAGCACACTTTTTAATCTAAAACACACCAGCTAGAAGGAAAACTAACCTAACTAAAAAATCTCCACACTCATTTTAAGCATAATACCTCTTCAGGTAAAGACCATTTCTGGGTTTACCTAAAGAGATCCCGTCAAAGTCTACCAATTCATAGGCCCCTTTTGCTAGCTTTCGCTTGACAACGTAGGGACCATGCCACATAGGCACAAATTTTCCAATGCCTAATTTATCATTTGCCTGATTGTACAATAAGACTAGATCTCCTTTCGAAAAATTTAGAGGGGTCAAATTTTGATCATACTTAGCTTTAATACGTTTTGCATGAGATTCGATCGCTAATGCAGCATCACGTCGATTCTCATCTATCTAAGCCAAGTATAACAAACGTCTTTCCTCTTAGGAAGTGGCTGGAAGTAACTCGATGGCCATTCACAATGACGGGATTTTGCACTCAATAGGTAACACAGCTTCCAAACCATAAACTAGTTGGAAAGGAGTGAAACCTGTCGACGTTTTTACTGAGGTTCGATACCCCCAAAGCGCTGAAAAATAGCATGTTGTGCCAATTCCACTGATGAATCCCAATGATTCGTCAGATCATGATGACTAGAACTTTGTTGATGGCTTCAACCAGGCCATTAGCTTGTGGATAATAAGGAGTTGAACTGTCGTGACGCAAGCCAAGTTGGCCTGTAAGTTCAGTCATCATAATGTTTCGAAAATGATGCCCATGATCGATGATAATCACTTGTGGAACACCAAACCTAGCAATTATATGATTGAATACGAAAATTGCAACTGTTTTGTCGTCTTCCTCAAATGTAGGCATCGCCTCAGCCCACTTGGTAAAATAATCTACCGCAAGGATAATATACGCATGCCTCCCAGTCGAGTGAGGGTTACATGTAATAAAAACGATAACCCATTTGGCAAAAGGACCAATGGAAATTATAGGGTGAAGAGGAGCAGGTGGAGCACGCATCTTTCGATCAAAAATTTGGTAGTTGTGGCATTTTCAGACCGCAATAATACAATCTTTAAACATAAACGGCCAGAAGTAGCCAGCATGCAGTATATTTTGGGTTGTGGCATACCCAAACATATGACCGCCACATGCTCCAGAGTGACAGTAATTTAGGACCCTTTCAGCTTCCTCATGAGTCAAACAACGTCAAAAAACAGAGTCTGCCCCATGATGATAAAGAGTATCTCCAATAATTTTGAATTGTTGAGACTGGAATCATATTTTCGATGTTCCGATCGTGAAATATCTGGTCGAAAGGATTGGGTTTGGAGATAAACGATGATATCCCCATACCATAGATCTAAAGTGCTGATTAGAAACACGGATTCGTCCATAATGGGCTCCTCTGCCACAGTTTCCGTGTCAGCACGCGGGAAGTCACACATTAATTCCACAGAAACTAAAGATTTCTTTGACTTATACTTTTCAAAGTCCAACTCGAACTCCTACAGGATGACAATCCATTTGGAGTACTTGCCCCCCAACAATTTCTTGGTCAAAATATAGATCATAGGGTTGCAATCAGAAATAACCGTAGTCTTACGTAGTAAAATGTAATGACGAAAACGTTGGACAACTTGAACAGCTGCCAATGCCAATTTCTCCACATGTGAGTATTTTAGCTCAGCTGGATTTAACGTTCGACTAAGGTAATATATCACATGTTCAGTACCGAATTCATCTTCCTGAACTAACACCATTCCAATGGTGGAATGGGAGGTGGCGAGATACAAGAAGTAATCCTGGTTGTAGTCAGGAGGATGCAACAATAGTGCATGGGTCAACGCGTGTTTTAGTGCATCAAAAGATTTCTCAACTATCTTGTCCCAAAAGAATGAAGTATTCTGCTTCAACAACCAGGTAAAACCCTTTGTGATCTCGGCGTAGTTAGGGATGAATTGATGTAAAAAGTTTGATTTCCCTTGCAAACTTTGGAGTTGGCGAAGACTCGAAGGAGGAGACAATTTGATAATGGCTTCAACCTTCGAGGGATCGACGCGAATGTCGGCTTTCAAAACAACAAAACTTGGTAATTGACCTGTTTCAATACAGAAAACACACTTGTGGGGGTTCAACCTAATCCGATAATGCCTACACCTCATAAAGATTTCTCTTAAATGGACGAGATGATCAGCTCGATGTAATGAATGAGCAGGAAAGTCATTGAGATAGGGTTGCACAATGTGCTTGATATCATGAAAAGCATAAGACATGGCCCATTGAAAAGTTGCCCCGACGTTCTTGAGCCCAAAAGGTAATTTGCAATAAGAAAATGTCCCCCATGGACAAATGAAAGCCATTTTTAGTTGATCAGCAGGTAGAATATTGATTTGATTGTATTCGGAAAAACCATCCATGAAGGAGAAAATTTCATTGCCGGCACAATCATCGATGATTTGATCGATATAGGGAATTGGGTAATTGTCCTTTGGACAGGCTCGATTAATGTCCCTATAATCGATACATATTCTTATTGTCCCTTTCTTTTTGTTAATAGGAACAATATTCGATACCCAATCTGTTAACGGGATCGGATAAATGAAACCGGCTTTGAGTAATTTTTCAACTTATACTTTAATTGCAGCAGCTTTTCGTGGGTGAATCTAATGCAAACGTTGCCGGATGGGTTTAGCATCCAGGTAAGTTTTGATTTCATGAATAACAATTGTGGGGTCAATTCCTGGCATTTCCTCATATGACCAGGCAAACACGTCGTGGAATTCTTGAAATAGGGCCTTATATGTTTGAATTTCATCTTCTGTACAAGAGGCACATATATGAACATTTTCAACAATTCCAGGCTTAACCGAAATGTCAAGGGGAATAGTTCGAGAAATATTTCCTAAGTTTAACTTGGAATCAAGATGTTTCATTGGATTTTGAGCTTCCTTGACATATTCAATCGTAAAAATTGATGAAAAATCATTTTCAAAACAATCTCCCTCGGGTAAAAATGAAGATCTGTGATGAAGATCTTCCCATGGTAACTCATCGACGTATAGGATTTCACGAATTTGCTCATCAGTGTGAAAAAGTTCAGAAAACGTTATTGAATCTGAGTTTGATGTTGAAAGTGATTCCTCATGGACCACATTAATTAAGTCAATTTGGGTTGATGATGTGTCGGAGAACGACTGCACGACCTGATACGCAAGTTCATACGGACTCAAAGGCATAAGATCACCAAACGAGTCTATCTCAAATGCAGAAGGTATGATCCAAGGATCATCATAAACAATTGTGTCTGATGAAATCATATGAATGGTTGCAGTAGAAGAAGATGCGTTGATAGGAGGAAAAGGAAAAGTTCCCAGTAAACCGACATCTTTAACTAGTCCTACTCCAACATCCTTATACGGGATAGTCGTTTTACCAACATGCTGAATGCTTTCAGCAGAGGCTGGGTCGGATGAAAAGTAAGACAGCTGGTCTAAGGTTATGATCTTTCCATTATGAGGGAACTTTATAAGCCGAAAGACTGATGAAAGGACAACTGTCATTGCGTAAGACCAACTACTACCCAAGAGAAGGTTGTAATCTAGAGGGGCATCAACCACCTCCACATCTAGATTAACGATTTTACCTTCAACCCCTATAGGTAAATCCTATAGAATGCCAAAAGGATGAAACCCACGGCCTGTTGTGCCTTGCAAACAACCCCCCATTTCATATTATTTTTATTTACAAAAGCATTAAAATATGAAATGGGTCCCTCTCAAAATAAAATTGATGTCAAAACTCTTACTTTCTAAAAATCCGACGAGTCAATGGAGCGCTTTATAAAATCAACCTTAAAAGCAAACATCCCCTTAAAAAATGGAAATAAAGCAAATATGTGTTTAACGCGATAAAGCGATCGCAAGATCGCATATCGCAATAACATAGAGGATGCACTAAACAATCAAAAGGCTCCCCCCCCGACGCGATAAAGCTATCGGCAATATCGCAATCGGAAAAATCCCTTGTGCACCATTAACGCGCCCCTCATTAAAACCCCGATGCGATAAAGCTATCGGCGATATCGCAATCGACAATCCTCTTTGTACCGCAAGCATTGTACATATGCCTTTCACCGATGCGATATCGCAATCGGCGATCGGCGGC
Organism: Pinus taeda; assembly: GCA_000404065.3. Taxonomy (NCBI): domain Eukaryota; kingdom Viridiplantae; phylum Streptophyta; class Pinopsida; order Pinales; family Pinaceae; genus Pinus; species Pinus taeda. The sequence continues at coordinate 110,987 of APFE031743587.1, forward strand.
TTCCCCTATTGAACCCTTAATGCGCATATGCCTTTCGCCGATGCGATGTCGCAATCGGCGATCGGCAATATTCAAAGTATTGTTAAAACTACCCATGCGCCCCTGCCTGATGCGATGCGATAAGGCACAGTTCTCAACGAAAAGCCGTTAAAGTGATTGGATAGCCCGATTTAATGACAATTAAGGCATAATCATCCCCGCTTGGCCGCTAGTACGCCCATTGCATGATTTGAGTAATCTTTCAACCACATATTGGAATAATGAACATTTATAAGGTGGCAGGTCCTATACGGTGCCTTAAATGAATCCATGCCCTCAGATCTACCTATAGATCATCTCCGCGCCGTTCTAATAAAAGCAAAGTAAATCGACGTTCTTCTTATATTTTACTATCAACTGTGAATTTCATTATTATCTCTGTGTTACGCCCAAAATTACCGCTCTGTGCAGAATACAGATTTTCAAAAGCAATTCGGGCATAATGGGTAAAAAGCAGAAGAAGGTTGCAAGCGTTATCAATCCACCAGCTGCGCCACAAGCAGTAGTAAACAGTAAGAAAGGTCTGATATCAAACATGACATGCGCGGGCCTTGCCAGAACAACTTGGCAAGGAACTTATGATTTGTTAGAGGCCGAGAAACCTAAGCAGGTGATAGAACAAGCTACCGCAGATTCATCGAAAAAATCAGAGTGCACTCTCAAAGACTTGGCCGATTCTTTCCTCCATAGGATAGCGGCAAGGGAGCAAATGCTTCCATACACTGATGTTATCAAATGGGTAATTTAAGAAATTCCTATCACAGACAGAACTTTCGTCGCAAAAGATGGAAGGATTTTTGGGTCTTTCAAGCCAGAAGATTTGAGGCAAATGTATCATTTGCCTATGCCAGAGAAAGTATACAATAGCGCATTTCTGGAAAAGTTCGCAAGTGAGAATGAGACTGAGTCTGAACCCATCAAAGATTGGAGGCAGAATCCAAATAAGCACAAGCATGAATCCTCCGGTAAGTACTCAGTCGACTCTTTGTGTTCTCCTTACTGCTATGCCGCTATAATGATGTGTAGATTATGGGGTTTGCATGATTCTGCCATTTTCACTATTGAAATGGTTCCCCTCATGGAGGCGGCAGTCAACAGTTGGATTATGGATTGGGCCACTATCCTTTCGGATAAGCTTGCCCTTGCTGTTAGTGAATTTAGGAATCAGACCAGAGTCAGCGAGAGGAAAATTCCTCCATTCTACTACAGCGCTTATATTTTAGACACCTTATGTTTTAATTCTAAATTCCCTATTCTTGGTTGGAGGTGGACCACACAGGACCCCTCGCCCATCCATATTTACCATCGTAAGATGTGGAAGTCATCCCATAAGAGTCACTTGTATCAAATTTGTAACGGTTTCATGGTTCCTGTCTACTATGCCATTTTTGATAAGCCTATTCCAAGGATCTCCTACTTAGCCTCTTTTGACTTGCCAGCAGTGGGTACTTGGTTTGGGGAAGAATATTTTACTTATGTTAGAGTCTATGGCAGCCAAGCCAATCCCCATGTCCTTCCCTTGTATGTCCCTGACAAACTGCTAGCCAGGGAAATTGCATACCAACTTACAGCTAAGAGTACCACACAGACTCTTAAGCAGGAGAAGAAAAGAGGCTGGCCTACCTTTCCTCTCAGATGTGGAGTCTTTACCTTGAATGATTTAAAGCATGCAGAAAAAGAAGCCTTGAAAATTCAAGCTCTAAATCTTCCTATAATCCCGAATAGAGCATATGATCCGAACCGATATGCATATGCTGCTCTCGAACATGCCAAATTATCAACATTTGAGCACAAAGAAGATATGTTCGATGATGTTTTTGCCTCAGCTGAATCAATAGGTCATGCTAAAGAACTTGCCAGGAGAAGATATAATGACGAAGGGCTATCTGAGTTTAATAAGCTCAGGGAGCAGAGGTTGCAAACTCTGCCCCTGGACTTAATAATGCCAACCCAAGCGGCGTCTTCAAGCAAGCCTAGCCAGCAACAAAAGAAAGAACCCCCTGCTACACTGAAAACCAAAACCAATGAGCAAGAGGAACAACAGAAGAAAAACCAAGAGGAAAAGCTGAGGAAAGAGCAGGCAGAGCGTTTAAGGAAAGAACAAGAAGAACTCTTGAAGAAAGAACAGGGAGAACGCTTAAGAAAGGAAGAGGAAGATAGGCATAGAAAAGAGCAGGAAGACAACCAGCGAAAGAAGCAGGAAGAGATGCGGCAGAAGGAACAGGAGCAGCAAGAAAAGGAAAAACAAGAACAACTGTTAAAGGAGTCACAGTCCAAACAAACCACCACCGATACTAACAAGGGTGTCGTCACAGACCCTGAGCTACAAAAGGAATGGCAGCATTTCAGTACCATTATCGGTGAAGGAAAAGACTCACAGAATACTAATACTCCTAAAACTAGCAGTGTAAAGGATCGAAACTCATCTCTGGCTTTGAACGAAGCCAGCGGCCCATCTAAAACTGTAAATGTGGAAATAATTCCAAAAGGTCCTAGCGACCAAATCACTCTCCAAGTAGAAGATATTCCCCCGTTGAACGTCTTCTACAGCCCTAAGCACAGAGCCGTGGTAAAGTGATTGAGAAAGAGACAAAGGCTTGATCAACCTTCCCTCTTTCCCGAACAAGCAGTCATGGGCAATATAGTTTGGAAGGAGAAACTCGATCCCTCTGATGATTTGACCAAGTTGTCACAATATGCCGGAGCTTATTCGGCTGCCACTATTGACAAGGCATCAGAGGTAAGTCTTCTCTTAAAGACTAAAGACCAGGAAATTTCCACACTGCAAGCGGAATTAGCGGATGTCAAACAAAGGGCAATACAAGCCGAGAGGCAATTAGCGGAACAGCAACAGGAGACAGTGCGTGCAAGCGAACAGCTAGTGGAACAACAGAAAATAAATAGCCAATTGATGCAGCAATGGGAGGAGGAGAAACAGAGGATTAACCAGGCAGCCATTCAGAGAGAAAATGAATTAACAGAGGCTTTGGAGCAACTAAAAGCGGAAAATGAGCAATCTTTGAAGAATAAGGATGAGCATATCGCTCAAATTACAGCACAGTTAGAGACTACCAAGGGAGATTCGCAGATAAAAGAATTCAAAAAGGAGGCGATGTTAATCAACAAGGCACTTATAGCGCAAGTTAAACTCTTGGCTCAATCCCTCTCTCAAGCAGAACCACTCTGCGAGTTAGCTACAACTGTAAATGAGCAGGTAGAAAAGGCAAGAGATGACTTAAATCTTTGAAACATGCAGAAAAAGAAGCCAACAAGATTCAAGCTCTAAATCTTCCTATAATTCCGAATAGAGCATATGATCCAAACCGATATGCATATGCCGCTCTCGAACATGCTAAATTATCAACATTTGAGCACAAAGAAGATATGTTCAATGATGTTTTTGCCTCAGCTGAATCAATAGGTCATGCTAAAGAGCTTGCCAGAACAAGATATAGTGACGAAGGGTTATCTGAGTTTAATAAGCTCAGGGAGCAGAGGTTGCAAACTCTGCCCCTAGACCTAATAATGCCAACCCAAGCAGCATCTTCAAGCGAGCCTGACCAGCAACAAAAGAAAGAACCCCCTGCTACAGTGAAAACCAAAAACAATGAGCAGGAGGAACAACAGAAGAAAAACCAATTGATGCAGCAATGGGAGGAGGAGAAACAGAGGATTAACCAGGCAGCCATTCAGAGAGAAAATGAATTAACAGAGGCTTTGGAGCAACTAAAAGCGGCAAATGAGCAATCTTTGAAGAATAAGGATGAGCATATCGCTCAAATTACAGCACAGTTAGAGACTACCAAGGGAGATTCGTAGATAAAAGAATTCAAAAAGGAGGCGATGTTAATCAACAAGGCGCTTATAGCGCAAGTTAAACTCTTGGCTCAATCCCTCTCTCAAGCGGAACCACTCTGCGAGTTAGCTACAATTGTAAATGAGCAGGTAGAAAAGGCAAGAGATGACTTAAATCAAGCCGAAGAAGATATCACAACCTACCTTGAATGGAAAGATTCGAAGTCAGGAAAGGAATCCAACTTGCCTAGGATACTTGAGGTCCATAAAAACATATTGTTTACAGAATGGCAAACACAGGTATTAAAGGCAGAAAGGGCAGCATCAAGATGTGCATTAACTGCTGGTAATTTTGTTGATCTAGTAAATGATACTCTCTATCTAGCCAATATGATTTCCCAATGCACACCCGGGAAGATTACTACAGCAAATACATTGGAGCAGACGTGCTACCCAGATTTAGAGAGCAAGGCAAGGTCGATTACCGGAGTCGACACTTTAAACATAGAGACATATTGGCGGTTCCTTATCAAGCCTCATGAACAACGATCTGCCCTCAAATGCTTAACCGATGCCGTTCAATGCATTATCCCCGAAATCCAAGACTCCACCTACACCGCCCAGCTCAGTTCCCGACTCAACAAACCTCCTGAAATTGAGCCAATGCTCGCCATCAATCAACTCAGATTCAAAGGGAAGCAGCCGACAGAATGACTCATCCTCCAGCTCCTCAGATCGTCAGTGGAAATAGCAACAAGAAGTTATTGATATCAGAATAATTAGCATTTTTGTTTTGTAGATATTTAGATTAGTTTAGTATTTATAGACCCTTTCGTGTCTTTAGAAAGGGTCGTAAAATTTTGTAATAGACCTAACAGACTGAAGTTTGCACTATTGTGCTTCAGCCTTTATTCTTTTATGAAACTCGACTATTCGCTTTTACTTTAATGGAGAAATTTCTTGATCCAATTGTGCACTACTGTCATTGATTGAGGAATGTTTATACGTTGAGGCAAAAGCTAAATATAGAGATTGATATCTGGAGTGGCATACAACTCAAATGGTATTTCTATCTTTGTTTGAAGCCATTCTGTGTATGTGAATTCGCTGTGTAATTATTCTTGCTATCGTTAATTGTATGCATGCGCAACAACAGGAAATCTTACTCATTCCACTATTGGGTGTTTATATGATATGCCTTATTTTTAATCATGTATGCGTTAATGATATGAATGCATAAAGTGTAGTAGTATCGCTTTAATCGTTGCACCTAACTATTTAGGTACAGCAATCTTTAATAATTTAATATCTATGTCTATATAAATGCAGTCATCTATATAATTGTATTTGTGGATATAGAACATCAAAAGCTACGCTTTAGAGTTCAAATAGACTCCCGGGATAGTTTTATTTACTTATATTTATGTCAATAGTTTTAGTCATCCGCCTATCGCTAGTGTGATCTACAAAGTATTCATTCATCCCATCTATCTATTTCTGGGAAACTGGTCCCATTACCCCCAGTCGGAGCCACTATCCCAAACGGAAAAGGAGCTGCACTAAGGTCCGGACCGGGTGGTTTCCCCAATGTTGGTGCAGCGATTTTCAAGGCATCAACACCTTTTAGCTTAGATCCCTTCTTTAGTCTTCATACAAATTGTGCCAATTCAGATTCAACATTAGAGTCATCACTACTGGTATTCCACTCTTTCACCTTTTTTAATTTTGAGGCCTTGAATGTTGCATCTTTGGAAATTGGGCTTCCTTTTCTCATCTCATAGGCAATGAGGATTCCATGAAGTTCATATATCTTGAGAGTATCTAGGTCCTTCATTTCTTCTGTAGCACTTACTTTGGAGTCAAATCTATCTAGGAGAGATCTTAAGACCTTTTGAACAATAGTGTTTTCTTCAATGTTTTCTTCCAATCTTTTAAGAGAGTTGACCACTTCGGCTACTCAGAGAAAGTATCAGGCAATATCTTCTTCATCATCCATTTTCAAGCTTTCAAATTTCCTTTTATGAGTTTGAAGCTTTTCCTTCTTAACTTTGGAGTCCCCATTGTATAAGCTAATTAGCTTATCCCATATTTCTTTGGCCGAGTTATTATTAATGAGTTTTGTAAATTCAGAATCAGTGATTCCACTAGGGATGGAGTTTAAGGCTTTTGAATTTGTAACGTAAGCTTTCCTTTTGTCTTGATCTATTGGAAGAGTGGAAGGAGCTATGTACTCATTTAAAACTAAATGCCAAACTTCAGGTCCAAGGGACATTAAGTAGTAGTCCATTCCTTTTTTCCAAAAGCCAAAATTTGTGCCATCGAACAAAGGAGGCCTTCGTGACACTTTTTTATTTCTCATTATGACTAAGAATCCTTCTTTTAGCTGTTAGGCCGATATGAAGAACTTGGCTTCGATTACAATTGTTGGAAATACTTGGGGGGGGTGTGAATCAATATTTCTTTTCAATTGTTATTTTTATTAGTTAAATCATTTATATTTAGAACACAAAGATGAATAATAGGAATGAATGATTTTATTAATATAGGCTTTTCAATAAATCAAGTACAATGTATATAGGGCTTCAATCAATTGCCAAGCACAAACTTGGACTTTTTGTGAGGCTCCAACCTCTAGACCACTGACCCTGTCTTGTCAAGGCACCAACCTTGGATTTAGGAGCACCAACTCATAGGACACCAATCTTTCCAATTTTGAGGAACCAACGCCAAGGGCTCCAACCCTCTGCTATATATTGTCTAGATATGTTTGGTAGTAATTCCATGCTCCCAACCCTACTGGACCTATGACTTACTTCTATCCTCCTGCTTCTTCCACATCTGCCAGATCTTCGGCTTCCTCTATTTATTCCAGCTCTCTTGCTGTCAACTTTCCTCGTTCTCTATTATAGATGCCTAATACGCCTGACTTTTAGCTTCCTTTTTCGTTGGACCATTTGGCTTCTCGACCTTTGACTTCTCAATCTTTCATTTGCTTTACCTTCTAGCTTCTTTTGTTCCTTCAAGTTCACAAACTGTTACCTCTTCTCTCTGATATATGCCCAAGATATGTTACCCATATGGATATCCCACATGCCATGTGATTCCTTTAATCGGAATCGCAACTTCCGGAGGTCTTTTACAAGTCGTGCCCATAACATACTCTGTCCTCCACTATCAACAACATTGATCATCACATATTAACATAGTTAAAACCACATCATCACCTTAATCGCAATCACAACTTCCAGAGGTCTTCTCATAACATCGTTGATCCCCCTACTACCAACTAGGCTGATGCAATATGATTTTAAGGAGTTTTTAATAAACTCGTTGGGTCCACAACCTTATCGTAATCAGTGATTTTCCATCATTACATTTCTTCAAGACTTGCAATATGTGTCAGATGTGATATTCCAGTAATCTTCTTTCAATAACTCAATTGGGTCCACAACTTTATCACAAACGATGGTTTTAACATGTCATCCCTTTTGAACTTTTCGATTCAACGGATGCGATATTACATCAAGTTATGTCATAGTGGTGCAGTTTGGTCCACCATAATATCAGAATTGCAATTTTTACTTTGACATCCATTTATGAATTGCGATATGAAAGTTCTGATACATCGAATGTGATATTACAATAGGGTGTGTTATAATGGAGCAATCCGGTCCATAACAATATCACGATCAGAGGTTTTAATGTGAAAAGGCTTTAAACACTTATGGTATGGCGAATGTGATATTTCTTTAAGATGTATTATAATGGTGTAGCAGGTCCGCAATGCTATCTCAATTGACGGTTTGCAGGACTTCGACTAGCACATGGATTAAAAACTGGCCTTAACCCCCGCAGTTGACCGTTATCTAAGGGTTGACTATTAGATTGATGGCTAGGATTGAGTGTGGGACTTTGGCCACAAGTGCGGAACTTGAGTCCGTACTTTCCTACCCCCACTCTTCTGAAATGTTAACTCCTCTAATACTCTGTAATACTCCTCCAATATGTTAACTCCTCTGATATTTCTCTAGTATTTCATGTGATATTAGTGTTAATTCCTCCGTTCACACTATTTATGCACCTCCGCTGATGCGTTCCTCTTTGCTTCTCTTAGCTTCCAATGACCTCTTCTGATAGCTCTTCTTTGACTACTCCTATTCTTGACTTCCAATGGCTTCCAATGGCTTCCAATGTCTTTCCAATGGTTTCTCTGATGGCTTTTCTCCTTGGATTCTTGCTCTTGTTTCTTCACAAATTTTCTTTGCTTCACCTTGGCTTCATATCATCATTTAGTATCTATAATATTGCCATATTGACATCAATGACAATCTAGATCAGTAGAAGGAGCAATGTTGACATGGAAGTGTGCTAAAACCAGTCATAGATCCAGAAGAATTTGAAACTTGAAATGGTGGGCATGTATGTGGACTCATGTGGGGCACTAGTTAATGAAAGAGAAGAATATGGAACATCTTCGTCTGCATCCAATCATTCATCTTAGTATGTCAATTTTGATGGTGTGCAAGAAAATATCAGTGATTTTGAATAATTGTCTAAGACTGTTTATATAACTGATGTTTGCATCATATCTTAAAATGAAAATTTTGATTTCCACATGGTGTTAAATCAGAAGTTATGAGTCATTTTTATGTTGTTGGATTATATGTTTTAATTATGGTGATTTTTATTGTTTAGAATATCTACAATGCAAAAATAAATTAGAAATATAATGTATGTTTCATTCAATGTAAAAATAATGACATTTTGATTAATTTAGTCATGTAATTTGCTAATAATGTCATGGTTTTTTAATTTTATGGTTGAAAATTTTCCAAATTTTTTGGTATCTTTAACGTTATGGTTGAAAAGAATTAGAATTTTAGCGATGTTTAGTGTGATGTTATTATATGTTTAACAACATGGATAAAAATTAATAGAATTTTAATGTGTTTCAGATCCCATTATTTTATCTTTATCAAAATTACTAAAACATGTTGAATTACTAAAAACATTAATGTGCTTTTTTCGTAAAAAACAACTATTTTTTTGCATATAAAAATTCGGTTTTAGTGGCATTTTTTTAAAAATGTTGAAAATTGACTCTAAAAAGAAACATCTTTCCAGTATTAACACTTTTCCTTTTCAGGTTGTTTTTTGTAGAATTTTTGCATGAAAAATTCGTTTTCATTGCCATTTTTAAAACGTGTTCAAAATTGAGCCTTAAGAAAAACCATCGTTCTAGTATACACACTTTTTATTTTTAGCACTTTTTTTATGTTTTTACGGGGTTTTTTGGCCAGAGTTCCTATTTCAAAGTTTACATTGTTTATGGCTGAAGGTCTTCTTGTTTTAAAACCTATTCATATTGATTCTGATGCATGTGCACTGGGAAGGTTGCATAGAGATGAATTTCCTGTCAATGCTAATAGAAGGAGGAGAGATCTACTTGACCTGGTACACACAGATTTATGCGGACCTATGCACACAAGGTCGTTAGGTGGTGCATACTATTTTTTACTATTTATTGATGATTGTACTAGATTTATTTGGGTGCAATTCCTCAGGAAGAAGAGCCACACTTTTGAATACTTCAAGGAGTTCAGAAGTATGGTTGAAAAGTAGAGAGGTTAAAGCATCATAATTCTCTGCTCAGATCAAGGGGGAGAGTAGAAGCATGCTTGTGTCCTAAAATATTGCAAATACCATGGGATACAACATTAGTTTACAGTACCCCACACTCCTCAATAGAACAAGGTTGAAGAGAGGAAGAAAAGAACCCTTGTGGAGTGTGCTCGCAGTATGTTAAAATGTAAGAATCTTTCTAATGGGTTTTGGGCTAAAGCAATTAATACTGCAATATATCTAAAGAATAGGAGTCCAACAAGAAGTTTAGATTTCAAAACTCCTTTTGAAGATTTATTTGGCTATAAGCCTGCAATTAAGCATGTGAGAGTTTTTGGCAGTAAAGCCTTTGCCCATGTCCCAAAGGAAGATAGAAAGAAATTAATTTCAATGGCCATCAAATGTATTTTTCTTGGGTATTTTACAAAATCTAAGGCTTACAAACTATTTAATCCCTCTACTCATAAATTTTTTGCGAGCAGAGATGTAGTGTTTCATGAGCAGGTTAATGATGGAAGCCATGAGAGTGCTAATGAAGAATGCCACATGCTCTTGTTGGTGGAAGAAGGAAGTGATTAATTAGGTGACAGCGATGAGCAGTAGCAACAACAACAGGAAGGGGAAAAAGATGATGTAGCTATCAAGACAAGTCCATAAAATGATGATTAGACAAGGTTTGAAGCTTCCCCGCCACTCGGGAGATCAGGTAGGAAGGTTTAGTGGCTAGCAAGATATAGGGAAAATGTTTTTATAACTAGCATGATGAATGTTGTTGAACCCTCTAGTTATAAAGAAGTTAGTCAATATAGTGAATGGAGGGACGCTATGGAAGAGGAATATGAATCAATCCCGAGAAACAAAACTTGGGATTTAATTAAACTACCTGAAGGCAAATAACCCATAAGATGCAAATGGTTTTATAAGCCTAAATTTAAAGCACATGGGAGCATAGATAAGTATAAATCTAGGTTTGTTGCAAAGGGGTATTTGGAGCAAGAAGACATAGATTATGATGAAACATTTGCCCTTGTAGCTAAATTAAACACAACCGAAATGATAATTGCTTTAGCTACCAAACACCATTGGATGATTCACTAGCTGGATGTTAAATCTGCATTTTTTAATGGGAACTTAAAAGAAGAAGTCTACTTATTGCAACCTAAGGGGTTTGTGAAATAGGGTGAAGAACATTTAGTTTGTATGTTGAAGAAAGCATTGTATGGACTAAAACAAGCATTGAGATCATGGTATGGCAAAATTTATTCATTTTTCCTGCAGCATGGTTATAAGAGAAGCAAAAATGACCCTAATCTTTATACCGTGTTTGATAAAGAGGAAAGGGTTGTTTTGATTTCTTTATATGTAGATGATCTAATCATTACAGGAAATGTTGATAATCTCATTAAAGAAATCAAGGAGTAGATGTCCCAAGTCTTTGAGATGAAAGACCTTGGAGAACTACATTATTGTTTGGGTTTGGAAGTTTGGAGGGATTCAAGACAAACTTTTTTGTCAGCAAATAAGTATCTCAGGAGCTTACTGGAAACATTCAAAATGGATTAGTGCAAAGCTACATCAGTACCTTCACAACAGAATTTAAAACTTCAAAATGATGATGGATATAAGGAGGCAAATGCGCCTTTGTATAAACAACTTGTTGGGACTCTAATCTACGTGACTACAACTAGGCCTAATTTGGCTTATGCAGTCAGTGCGTTGAACCAATTTTTGTCAAAGGCCCTTGAGAGCCATTGGGTTGCAACAGAAGGTGTTTTAAGGTATCTGCAGGGAAACTTAGATTTTGGTATTGTTTATATTAATTCGTGTGATGTTAAATTGACAGGGTTTTCAGACTCTGATTAGGCTAGAAATGTAGATGATAGATGATCCATAACAGGCTATTCATTTAGCATTGGACCCAGGGTCATTACATGGAGCAACAAAAGTAGAACACAGTATCTTTGTCTTCTCCGAAAGCTGAATATCAAGCTATGTGTTCAGCAAAATGTGAAGAAATTTGGTTGAGGAGACTTCTCCTTAATGCTAGAAAAGAACGAAAGGTTGCAACAATGATCAAATGTAACAATTAGAGCTCCATCAAACTTGCAAATAACCCAATATTTCATAAGAACACAAAGCATATCGATACACATTTTCATTTTGTCACGGAGAAAATTAAGTCAAAAAAATCCATATTGAGTATTGTAATAGTTGTGCTAATGTCGTTGATATTTTTACCAAACCTCTTGGTAGCGTCAACTTTGAATTGTTTAGGGAAGTGTTCCGTATATGTTTGAATCCATTTCTACGTGTTGAGATTAATGAAGAAATGTCTTAATGTAGTGACAAACTGAACCTTAGATTAGAAGTGTGTTCCTGTTTTCTAGGGTGTTGTTTCAACTTCCCCAAATGTATGTTTCATTTATATATTTCGCATGTAATAAATCGTAAGGGAGAACGTGTTCTGGAGAGGTGGTGTTCCACACCAGTGAGCTGCTCAAATTTATTAATAAATTTGATTCTTCTTATTGTTGACACACAACTTAGTATGGTTGGGTTTATTGTTTTTGAGATTCTCCAATAACTCTAAGCAATGAAAAATGACTTTCAAATGAAGTAACTTAGTTGCATAAAATGACTTGCGAATGAAGTAACTTAGTTGCATGCAACCCTGTACGCTCAAAATCACAGTGCTCCAAGCTCACAAGGGCCCAAAAAAACACAGCTTAACTTAGAAATATGACACATGCATCATAGAGTCTAGAGTAAGAGATGGACATTCAAAGCCATCATGCCCTCCTTAATTAAATGTATGGTGAACATAAACTTATACACTCAACCATTCCCTTTGAGCATTAAATAATTCTGAGGTGAAGAGAAACTACACTCAACTATTTCCATGAACATTAAACAATTGAATTACAATGAAAGGGATCAGTATGATAAGGCAATCATTGACATTTACCACTAAAAAATCTATGGTGGGCACGATGCCAGTGGGCCACTGAGCCGACAAAATGCAGGAACATCTCTTTTATTATTGCGCCAAATTGAACTCTCACGAGCAAATTTACATTAGGGTTAGGTCAGCCATGATGCTGTAAGGCTCTGCACGCTTCACATTGAAAAAACTATTACATAGGTTGAATGTCTCTCTGTTCTCGCTGTACGAGAAGATATTTATTATTGTTGTTGGAGTAATAAGACAGAAAAGCAAAATAATTGGATTGCGTTATAATGAAGAAAATCCTAGGGACTGATCCGCAAACATCTAGTCTTAATATTTTATGTTTTTAGTTTTTTATTTTTCTATAACTATACATTTCAAATTGTAACAACATAAGTTCACCATTTAACCAAAAATTATATAGCAAAAAAGTCAGAAACGTCTGTATAACTGACGCTGCTACACGAGCGTCTGGTCAGACTTATAAGAACTGTTGCACCGTCTGTCTGTTTCATATTCGATTTTTACGAAATCTATTTGCGCATGCATGCATTAGATTGATTTCAGAGGTGGGAGCAGGAGTTATGTTAGGTTTTAAAAGAATAAACCTAAATCCAGCCAACGCCAACGCCAAAATCCGAAGTTGACACCCATGCATTTCTTTATGGAGATCAGATCAAGCGAGCACATTTAACGGAATGCTTTCCACGAGTCTAAAGTGGATGACATCCGCCAATTCAACAAATGGCTTCATACGAGTTTACTGGTAAAGGTTCCTAGACCAAAGCATATTTTTATAAGCAGCTACAAGCTTGACATTTATATAAAACTAGTTGTGACCAGATTCCTACCCTAGGCGAATCATGTACATTATATTCAAACTAAACCATATTTAAACCCGGCTCCAAAACCAGACACCATCCTAATTTCATTTATTAATTTGTTCATGCACGTTTGACGCAAGAAATATTATATATTATCTAAGGTTGATTGCTGCATTGCCTAGTGCATGCATCAATGTGAATGAGTACAGAGAACATCGTTATCAACCACATAACACATAGAGAAGACAACCACGTAACAAGGAATTAACCCATGAGGAGGAGCTATTCCTATTAAATTCCATCTAGATTAACGGCCAAATAACAATCAATTACAATACTATTGGTAATTTAGATACACAATCAGATTATTTGTAAAATTATCTCTTTAGGAAAACAAGTAGCTAATTTTAATGATTTAAATCGGGAATAAAGTGACCCCACATCGCACACCTATATCAAATAATATGAATAATGAGAATTTAAAAGGGAATTTTTTTAATACCAATCTAAATATATGCTCACTTACAATTTCTTCTAAACCCATAATAATCTTTCATCCTCAATTTATCCATTTCTCTATGTTATAATTCAACTTGAACTTGTGATCTACATTTGATATTTGTATGAAGAAACTTCCTCCAAGTTGTCGTATATGAAAGTATCATATGTGATATTTTTGGATTTAATTATTATGACTTTTGTTTGTTAGTAATATCAATCATACCCATCTAGAAATAAAACTCTTATAGGATTCTTAGTTGCTTGCTAAGACTATAATAACTCCTCACTAAAATAAAATTATTGTCATCACAAAGTAGAGGATTCATGACTATAGAAATAAGCATGGGGAAAACACAACATGCATCTTCCAAACATTCTTCTAAACTGTCAATGTATATGCCAAAAAGGATTGGCGACAAGAGACAACCTTGCTTGACTCAAAGATTGCAACTAGTTTCTTATGACCAACCCACAATGGTCCTAAACCTAGCAATAACATTCTCATACAAGCTTGCCACAACTACGCTCAAATCAAGAGGAATCATTATCTCTTCCATCCTCCTCCATGAGTATGTCTTAGGAATGGTGTCAAAAGCTTTTCTAAAGTCAAGGAAACAATAGAAGAGATCAATTTCCTTATTGTGACAGTCGTCCCCAATGATCATGAGAATAACTAGGTGGTCCACACTTGAATGATATCACCTAAAGATAGCTTGGTTTTTAGCTCTTTTATCATACCTTTCTACACATACATTAATCTTCTTTTCCAAAATAATTCTATTACACATGAGTACAATGTGGCTTATCATAATAGCCTTATAATTAGAGAGAATGCTTTTTCATCTCCATTTTTAAAAGTAGACAAAATAAGGCTTTGCATCCAACACTCAGAAATTTTTTTTACTATCATATTAATACTTAAAAAATTGTATATATTAAGAATGAAGATAGACCCTCTTTTAAAAATTTCAACTTAATAACACTTAAATAAATAGCGATAATAGAAACATGAAAACACAAGTTTTTATTAAACTCGGCTAATGATCCAGGTGGATATTGGTGGCCACCCACATATTTCACTTGGACCCCCACCATTGTTTCTTTTAGTTTTTTAGTTTCCTTATTTGTAGCACAATTTACTATTTTTGGCAGTTTTTCGGGTCGTGAACTTTTGAAGCTGTTTTGAGGCCCTAAACAACGTTTTTTGGCAAACCCGAGAGCGTCATGGGTTGTAGAGCGATGTTCCTCACTCAACAGTTGCTGTCCTCAGATAGATATTTCTAACGAGGTATTGTGTGCATCAAATAGATATCGTATGCCAAAGTTACGACCCTGAGAAGTTGATGTACCAATTTACCCAAACGAAGCCCATAGTTTGGCGCTTCATCTCCTAGGGTTAGGTTTTTGGATGTTTACGGTTTTATATTGATTCTTAATAATAAATAGGCCTTGGAACCTCATTGTAACATGGTTCAGAGGCATGTAGCTACCACATCTCTTCTCAGAGATAAGCTACCATCCCCTGAGCTAGTCTTATTTCTATTCTGTTTGTAAGCATATTTTAGTATTTGATATTAATGAAATGAAGTGTTATTTCTGCTGCATCTTTGTATTTATGGTTATATCTGTAATTTGTTGTGTTCTTGTTTCAATCTGTATCAGTGGTATCAGAGAAGTCTACACTCTTTGTTTTTCTTTGCATGTCCCTAATGAGGTCGGGATATAAGGAGTTAGGGCTTGAACTAGTCGAACCTTTGCAAGACTAGCGTCACAAAATCCTGACAGCCTCCCATGGTGGATGAAAAGAAACATGAAGGGGCATGAGATCCTATCAAAATCTTACTCGAAGAATCCCTCGAGAGACAAAGGAATACGATGATGGACAACTTTGCCCAGATCCTTCAACAGCTACCCAAGGGCAGCACATCTACTTTTAGCAAGTACTCTGGAAGCACCACACCCTTTATGGTACAAGTTAACTTTGACATTCCCATATTTGAGGGTTGGATAGATGAAGACATCGTAGGTAAATGGTTAAATATGTTCGAAGGTTATTTTTCTGTTCATAATTTTTCTAGCTGGGAAAAGATTACTTTCGCTCTTCTCAAAGCTGCCCCCACATCAAGGACTAGTTGGAAACCTACTGCGAGCAGAAGGATGAAAGTACAGCCTCACTGTTTTTAGCCACACGCACTTGGGATTCATTCCGGACTACCTTCCATATAGCATCAAGCCCTTCACGGATGAGGTATTATGTGAAATTGCTCCCCTTGATGTTTGTGATGTAATATTAGGCCAACCCTCATTATGGAAGTGACATGATGTGTATGAGTCAAGGCCTGGTGGTGTTAATTTTACTTTGGGAAATAAGTTGTATAGGATACCGAAGGTAGCACCACCTATTTCCATCTCTTTGCTTACTACAAAACAATGCAGTAAACTCATTTCCAAAAATGGGAAATTCATTTTCCTAATGATATGCCCTCAAGGAAAGAAGAAGACGGTGGCCACAACCACTAGACAACAAAAACAGATGGACAAGGTTGTGGAGGAGTATGAGGACATATTCACCGCCCCTGGAGGGGTGCCTCTGCACTATGAGGTTAACCACTCCATCGATCTGACCCTAGGTGCGACCTTGCCCAATGGACCAATCTATTGCTACTTCATTCTAGAGAACGACGAAATCAAGTGGCAAATTTAGGAGCTATTGCAGAAAGGTCACATCCGACCGAGTTCATCGCCCTGTTGGAGTTCGATCATGTTGGTACGGAAGAAGCATGGGACTTGAAGACTCTGTATTGACTATCGGGCACTGAACAAGATCACTATTCGAAACAATTACCTGATCCCATAGATTGATGACCTTTTGGACCAACTGAAGGGGGAAAAATATTTTAGCAAGATCAACTTGAAATCAAGATATCACCAAGTACCAATCGAACACTCTGATGTGTGGAAAACTACTTTCAAAGCAAAGGAGGGATTTTTCGAATGGTTAGTTATTCCTTTCAGGCTGACGAATGCTCCTGCAACCTTCATGAGGTTGATGGATGACATCTTTTGGCCATTCACCGACTCATTTGTAGTGGTATACTTGGATGACATCTTGATCTTCAGCTAGAGTTGGGAAGAGCACCTCGATCACATCCGACAAGTTCTCTAAACACTATGGCAACACAAGCTATGTGACAATTTGGAGAAATGCACTTTTGGCATGACCAAGATTTAGTGTCTGGCATAGATTATTGATGAATGGAGGTGCATGTGGATCTAGCAAAGATCTAAGTCATTTAGGATTGGCCAGGTCCAACTACTCTGACAGAGCTCCGCAACTTTCTGGGTCTTGCCAATTTCTACCATAGGCTCATGTTGGGGTTCTCCCATATAACTTGGCACTTGAGTCAAGTCACCAAGGGAGGAGAGAAAGAAAAATTATTTGGTTTTGAATCTCAACAGAAGGCATTCAAAGAGTTGAAACATCACCTCTACTCCGCACCAGTGTTCGCATTACTAGACTTGCAACAACCATGTAAGATCGAGACAGATGCCTCTGACTATGTTAATGGGGAAATCCTTACTCAACATAGGCATCCAGTGGCATATGATAATGAGACACTTTTAGACACAGTCCAGAAGTACCCCACTTATGAAAAAGAGATGTATTCCATTGTGCAGGCCTACCGACAATGGAAGAATTACATTTTGGGGAAGGAAATGGTCATCCATATAAACTATCGGCCCCTGCAGTTCATACAGATGCAAGGAAAGTTGCAGAATGATCGCTATCAGAACCAGTCCACATACCTGCAACAGTTCCATTTGAATATCAAGTATAAGAAGGGCAGCACCAATAATGTTGCAGATTGCCTCAGCCAACCACCAATCATGGTGTTAACCACCATGCTCAACTCTTGTGAGTATGAGACTTCTGATTGGCCACTTCTCTACAAAAGCGACCCAGAATTCGCCCACACATACCAGACGCTCTTGGAGGGTCAACAAGTTCCATATTTTCACCTCTAGGATGCCCTATTATGCCACCTAGGACACCTTTGGGTTCCTTCAACTGAGCATGCCAAGATGATTTCGGAAGCACACCACAATCATTCCATTGGGCATTTCGAGGTCGAGAAAATGGTGGCAGTAGTTCAGAAGTATTTCTATTGGCCGAATATTTGACAGGATGTTGGGAAGTACATTAGATCGTGCACTGCCTTCACCATTTCCAAACCGACCATCAAGAAGCAAGGCCTCTATACTCTGTTTCCTACCCCTAGTCAACCTTGGGAATCCATCTCCATGGATTACATGTCAAGCCTTCGTTATACTAAGCATAGCAATGACTGTGTTTTTGTGGTCATTGACAAATTCTTGAAGATGGCCATTATGGTGGCTGTTACACAGTAAAATGTCACTGTCACCTTGTCAGTCTCCCTACTGTGTCATAAAATCACATCCAACATGCTCATGCTCTCTGAAATGGCAAAAAAAACCCTCTTTGCCTAAGTTTATTGGATCATCGCGACTGTTCCTAAAATAACCGCGCTGAATGGCGGATGATAGTGTAACTGGTGCGCCGTCAGCGCGGAAGCACACGGGTTTCCGCGCTGGTCGAATTTCATAAACAGCGCGCCCTCCGCTTGTATCAGTTCGCGCTGACCAGACCTCTTCAGTAATTGAGTTGCGATGCCAGCGCGCCAGCCCAGTTTTGCACCTGCGCTGATCCTGTTTGGGCGAGTTTGTTCTAACAGCCAGCCTTCCATATGACTCCAGACTTGGCTGTTAGCTTTGTAAAGGTCGCCATCCTTTCTCTGGCATGTCTGTTCGCCTGGTCACCCACTATTCTTAGGGGAAAGCTCATCCTTTCACTATTCATGGAGACTCCTTCTCCTATATAAGCCTCCACCATTGCCATGAGCAGCTAGTTTTGGAACATATAGACTTTGACATAGAGGAATTCTTAGTGCATTAGTGCTGCTCTTTGTAGGCATTTGGTGTGTTTGTTTGAGGATTCTATAGAGCTTGAGGAAGGTTATGAGTTTTTTGCCTTGTATGTGAGAGAGAGACCTCTTTGACTTGGGAGATCTACTTCAAAGGTGAATGCTGATGAGACATGCTGGCTGGACCCTCTAGAGAAGGACTCAGCATCAGGACTTTGGTTGTACCTTACTCTATTTCTGATTAATAAAGATAGATGACTACTGTTATGGTTCCATTCCCATTTGTCTTAATATGAATGATTAATGTGAATTACATCTTTCCTGACTGATGTATAGTTGTTTTTAGTAGATTTTACGCTTGTGTTTGTTCTCTCTTTGCTTGTGCAGGTGTCCGCCCGTGAAGATAGTGGAGGACTGTGATCGGCTGGAGCGAACGAGCGAGAGGACCATCTCTTCGTCAAACATAGCGTTGGAACCCAAGTAGGTTTTCTTTACCCACTTGTTAATTCAACTAGGAACTTGCAGAGTAGCATTGACTGATTGTTGCTAGACTCTTTTTGGGCTAGTAGGGATCGCCTCTATTCGTAGAGCAGATTTACCTCTCCAACAATTTGGCGACTCCACTAGGGAGCTTGCTTGTCTCTTTGTAGTTCATCCTCGTTTTTGGATTTGATTATTTCTTTCATGTCAAATATTGGGGATTAGGTTGCTGATTGATTGGTTTCCTGGTTCATCCTGGAAGCTGCTTTAATTGTCTTGAAAGCCTGTTGCCTTGGTTTGGGGATTTTTGGTTCGATTTTGATTGTTTTTTAGCCTCAGCGCGTTTTATTTCAGAACAGCTGCACTGACATCGCACAGTTACTTCTTTGCTTTCCCTGTCATCGTGCCTATACACCTAACAGTCGCGCTGACCTTGTTTTCGGGCCAGCGCCCTTTATCCGTGTCCTTCCGCGCTGACAACACAAAGTTGCTACAGGCGTTTCCTTGTCATCGCTTTGCTGCTGAGGGGTCACCCGCGCTGATCCTGTAAAATTCTTTTTGGTCCAAATTTGCTTCCTAAACCTCTTGGTTTGGCTGTCCCCTGCTTTTTCCGCTTGGCTTTTGACTTGTTTTATTTTGTCTGAGCTGTAACACGCTTGCTTGCGAAGCCTTGTTCCGCGAGGATTCGTTTGTTGCTTGTTTTCGGTTTTTTGCAAAGCCTTCCTTTTCGCTTCCATTGCTTGGTTTTCACTTTGTTTCAACTTTTACGATTGCTGAAGTGTGTTGAACCATTGCTTGTCTGGTTTTGAACTCTTATCCTCTGGGTGTTCGCTTTTTCCCATTGATTTCACACTCAAACCCTAGGGCATCTAGTGGCCATGTGTGTCAAGCCTCCCATCTGGGATCTTGTGTTCTTGGTTGACCAGCCAACTTCGTTTTTGTTTTCACATTCGTTTGGTGATTGTTGAAAGTGTTTGATTGTGTTCCAAGTGATTTGCTTTCCTCCTTTTAATTCCTTGTCGACTTGTTGAGCTTAGATTACATAGCTCATAAGCCCTTGTTTTCCTTTCATTTGGGAAACTGGTTTTTAGAGACTTGGGAATTGTCTTGTGTTTGCATTGAGTGATTTTAGTTCTTTCACTTAGTGTTGCTATCTCTCTAATTCATTTCAAAAGCACTTTTATGTCATTGAAAAGAAAAGCAAACTAGTGTCTTTTGCATTTAATAGTTGAAAGGAAAAGAACATTTCATTGTTTTGTGCTTTCAAAAGAAAAGTTTCATTTCCTTGCTATTAGTTGCATTAGGTTGTGTGGTTGCTTGAATTCGTTTTGTTTGGTTGAAAGATTCTTAACCTTCTCATAGTTAGAATTCATCGAATGAAATGATGTTCTTTGGAATATAGTCGCATTTAAGTGTTTTTGAGAGATCATACGGTAGAACCTGAAACTAAAACTTAATTCAACATCAACCGTAAAATAAACCAAATTTATCTAAAAACGCATTGGAACTTAACGTAAATATCTAGAGGTCTAGGCTAGAGACGTGTTCCGGCGTCTTTAAACCTGGTAGCTTACCGTTGAGTGGTTGGGTGATTCCTCCACGGTGAAATGATAAGTGCTAGTACGGATTGGGCTCCCATGTACCGTCACGTATATATGGGGAGACTCCATTAAGCTTGCATCCTTTATCCATAGGAAGCTGAGTCTGCCACCTTGTGAACTGTAATGAACCGAACACAGCATTCGGGAAGATTGACCGCAGTACGTAAAGTCCTTGGTTCTCATACGATTGCCAAGGTGTATATAGCAGTTTTACGAGTTTCTTGGTAAACCTTTTTGCTTAGAATCTCCAGAGCAGTCACTTTTGATCCTTTTAAGACTCTCTAAAAGAAAAGGTGTAAGTGAGCGTCTTGTCACTTTGTGCTCATTAAACATTCGAAGTAGATAGATTCATCTTTTCGTCCTTTTCTCGACTCTCAAAACATGAAAAGCTCAAGTTCAGTTCCTATGTCTTAGAATTCATTTGGTCACAATAACATTACCCGGTTAGATCTTGTGTGCGTTTAGTTTTGAGTAGGTTTTATCATTAGCTTGTTTAGGGTCTTTGTTTGGTCATCCTGGCGGATCCATCAACTCCGTCCTCGATCCCAAGTGAAGAAGGATCCCCATCTTATGTTGCCCCTGAAACTCCGATCTGTGACACTCTTCCCATTGTTTCGAGCATCCAGTCGTTGAATTCTCGAGCTCCAGAGGACGATTTCTACGAGTTCTTTTACAACCCTATTTGGGAGCCCTCTGACGAGGATTATCCTGCCACTCCTGTCGGTGCTCCATCTCCGATGGCTTCATCCGATATGGACGACGCTTCTCTAGTGTCTAGTGGCCGGTCCGTTATGTCGAGTATAGATACTTCCATTCCAGCAACATCCCCCATTATCTCTACGCCCTACACCGTTACGTCTTCGGGTGTCACGGTGCCGGGGCATTACAGGTCATTGCAGGATGCTATGAACTCGGTAGCTTCCTCTTCCGTTTGGGGTTGAAACATCGTCCCTACCACAAGACCGTTTGTTTCCCAAGTCCCTCATTCTACTGTTACAGCAGTCCCTACCAAGCCGACCGTTTCTGTCGCGGCGTCAACTCCAGTTGTTAGTGCGGTCACAGCTTCATCTGCTGTCACTTCTGCCGCAGGCCCATCTCGAGGTCCAACGCAGAGTGGTGAACCGTCCCCTTCTTCTAGAGTTGTGCACCCCGCAAGTGGTGCTCCTCCTGCTTCCGAGTATATGACGGAAGAGGAGGCATATTTTGAATACTTGCATAATGTCCAGAACCCAGATGGCCAAGGCCCGTACTATGATGCTGAAAATCATTATTTGTACACCTCCTTGCCTCAAATTCCGTATGATGAGATTTCCGTTCCATTGAATGAGGATTGGGGCACCACCGGGTATGGTGGCGGCCAGTACCATCCGGGACAAGGACAGCAAGGACCACCCTACCAGGGTCAACAGCCTTACGTGCAGCCTAATTATGGGCAGTAGTATGCTGGTCAAAATTACCCAGGTCAGCAGGGAGGCCCACAAGGGCAACCCAATCAGGGACAACCTTTGGTCTCTAGTGGTCCGGCGTTTACATATCTGGGGCAACCTTCAGGAAACCCGAGACAACCCAATGCCCAACAAGGTCAACCAGGTACCCAACAAGGCTACCCTTCGGGGCAACCTTACGGGAACCAGGGACAACCCTACGGGGAACAAGGTCGACCCGTAAACCAGCAAAGTAACCCTTCTGGGCAAGGGGGCCAACCTTACGTGTAGCAAGGCCAGCCTACCACCCAGCAACCCTCTGGTCAACAGGGACAAACCTCGGTTGCGCAAGGGTAGCCCCTCACCTAGAAAGCTCGACCTTCTGGGCGAACAGGGCCGTCCCAAATCTGACCAGGACAACCTTCTGGCCAGACGGATCAGCATGCAGGCGGGTACCAATCCCGACCTCCTCTGTCAGGTGGGTATCAATCCCAGCATCCATATCAAGGTGGGTATCAATCCCAGCCCCCGTATTCAGGTGGGTACCAATCCCAACCTCCTTACTCGGGCAGGTATCAATCCCAACCTCCGTACTCAGGCGGGTATCAATCCCAGCCTCTGTATTCTGGCGGGTATCAACCCCAGCCTCCCTATTCTGGTGGGTATCAAGCCCAGCCTCCTTATTCGGGTGGGTACCAATCCCAACCCCAGCATTCAGGTGGGTATCAATCCCATCAAATCCCGCCTGGTTCACAGGCTCAGTACGGTTACCAGCAACCCCAAGGGAAAAATCCGTATATCCCTTATCAGAATTACCAACAGCCGCAGGGAAATCCTCAACCGAATTATCAACAACCTGCTAGCCAATATGGTAACCAATGGGGTGCTGGGGGGTAGAATCAGCAACCCGGTTCTGGGAATAACCCTTATGGACAAAATCCTTATGGACAAGGCTCTTACGGACCTGGTCCATTGGGACAAGGACAATGGGGGCAACCAGGAACTGGATGGAATTCTGGTTCTACCTCGTATCCGCCACAAATGTCGTTTAATCCGCAACTACCATTTTTAGCCATGTTGGAACTGCCCGATGTGTCAAAGTTGATGAATGATCCCATTCTACACGACCCACAGTGGCCACCAGTTCCAACTAAAATCCCTAGTGATTGTCCCAAATTTGATGGGAAGGCCGGAGAGGACCCTCAGGCTCATGTGATGACGTATCACTTATGGTGTTCGTCGAATTCATGGCTCGATGACTCGATCCGAATTCACCTCTTTCAGAGGACCCTCACTGGTTCGACGGCTAAATGGTATATCGAATTGTCACGTGCATCATTCCATGATTTCAATTCACTGGCTATGGCATTTTTGAATCACTTTTAGTTACCCATTAGGTATGAGACGGGTACTCATCTCCTTACGTCTCTCAAGCAGGACACTGCTACACATATCTCCGATCATATTCATGAATCGAGAAGGCATCGCAGGTTAATCAAGTTCTGGATACCTGATTTCCTCCTCACCGACTGGTTTACTACCTCCTTTGTCCCCAAGATTGCGCGGGACATTGCTGCGGGGCATGCGTAACTGAAGAGCAAGCGATCGCGCGCACTGAGTACCTGGACTTAGTCTATTCTCAGTCTGGTACTTTGTATGATTATTTTACAGACGCCCCTAGGCCCGGCACATCCAAGGCTCCGCCCAAGCCATCTGTCGGTGGAGTCATTGGCTCTGTAAGCCAGGCCTCTAAAAAGTCATCCAATTCTGGGAGGCAGAAGTCAAGTTCACCTAACGAAAACTCTTCCCAGGGCATTGTAATTTCCAGTAACACTTCTGAGGTCAATGCCGTTCAGTCATCTACGACGGGCAAGGCCTCGAAAGGTAAGAAAAAGGAAAAGGGGAAAGGGAAAAATAAGTCCAATCAACCCAAGCAGGAATCATCTAAACCTCCTGCTGAGGAAGGAGCTAAGCGTAAGCCTAAGTATCCTTGCCTCATTTGTGAGGAAGACCACTATACTAAGGACTACCCTAGGTGAGCCGAAGTTAGTCGGTTGTTGAAAGGTGCTCAAGGGATCCCTGCTCTTTTGAAAGAACCCTTTCCCTCTCAGCAAACCCAGATGGTAGCTGATCCTTCTTCATCCTCTCCCTTCGGTTCCCAGGTCTTCATGGCTGTAACTATTCCTATTCATGTATCAACTCGAGCTAAGGATTATCCGTCGTCCGTCGGGAAGGAGCCAGAGGTTCCCTCAAGTGCTCCTCCGTCCAGCTCTGGTCCTCTCCATATTGAGAGACCGAGTATCGAGACGACAATCCGACCCCCTCCCAAAGGGGTACTCAGGAGGTCTTCCTATAACCCGAATGCTCGTGCTGCCCAACACTATAGCATCGTGGAGGACTTACCGCAGGCTCCGTCTGCCATGTCTGCATTGGAGGTCCTTCAGAGCTGCCCCCCCCAGAGGAAGTCCCTGCTATCGGCCATCGGTGGCATAGACCCAACGGACTCGGATTTAATCACTTTCGACCTCGAGAGTCATGTTCCACGACTGCCTCATCAGATAGCTTTCCTCATACAGGTCGTCATCAATTCTAAAATGATCCATCGTACAGTCATTGATGAGGGCGCCTCAACTTGCATAATATCCATTGCATGTTGGAAAGCCATCGGGTCCCCGACGTTGATTCAGTCTCCAACGACCTTGGAAGCGTTCGACGGGAGAGAGTCTCGATCGTATGTTATCCTTCAACGGCTACCGATTACCTTAGAAGGGAAGACTGTAGAAGTTGAAGTTGAGGTTGTAGACGCAAGTCTTACCTATAACCTCCTTCTGGGCCGGAGCTGGACGTACGCTATGCGTGTTGTGCCTTCGTCTCTCTTCCGTGTCATTCGTTTCCCCCATTAAGGGAAATTGTCACGATTGATCAACTCTCGTTTTTTGCTTCCTCTTCTGAGGGAAATGTACCCTTCGTTGAGCATACCTCAGTTCCATATGAAAATGTGGGAGCCGGGCTCTTCAAAGAACCCGCCCTTATGGGTGTTTTTTCCCTCCCACCTCCCAACTTCGCCTCAATCTCTATGATATTAGTTCGTTCCGATCCCTGGATTCTCCCTTCCATCAACTAGATAGAACCTTGGGGCGAGGAGATGCCGTTGAGCCCAGTCGAGCTCAACTACATTGAAATTGTCACTGCATCGGCTTCTCATGATGAACCCACTGTCTCGAGTGGGGCTCTTGACTCAGAAGATTTTCCCCCTTGGTCAGGAGAATACACCTCCTCGGATCCATTGAAGGAAACATTTCCTTCCAATGAGGCTATTATAGAGACCATGTGTCTGGACGAACGACCGTGGTTTCCTCTTCACCACCGTTCTTCCTTTCTCCCTACCTTTTAGGAAACTCTACTTTGTCTTGAGCGGTTTGCTCCATGTCTCCCTTCTCAACCCCTTCAGACACCCATTCAGATTTATCACACATCGTCCGAAGGAAATTTAGGGAACATCACGCAGACTCAACCAATCGAAATCTCTGTCAAGGCAGGGATTGTCGAGAATATTTACATAGGAGTGACCTGCACTCCTGAAGAGATTCAGATCTATATCGCTCTTTTTCGCGAATTTCGCGATGTCTTTGCATGGTCCTATGAAGAAATGCCTGGTATTGATCCATCTATAGTCGTGCACGAGATACCAACGTATCCCGGGGCCAAACCTGTTCGCCAGCGTTTGCGTCCCGTGCACCCCCGTAAGGCGGCAGCCATCAAAGCAGAGGTTGAAAAACTTCTTAAGGCAGGATTTATTTATCCCATCCCACTGACAGAATGGGTCTCAAATATCGTCCCTGTCGACAAAAAACAGGGCACCATTCGTGTCTGCGTTGATTACCGTGACATTAACAGAGCTTGCCCAAAGGACAACTACCCCACGCCATTCATTGATCAACTCATTGATGAGTTGTGCGGGCAGCGAGATATATTCTTTTATGGACGGATTCTCTGGTTATAAGCAGATTAACATTGCTCCGGTTGATCAACACAAGACGGCCTTCATCTGTCCCTGGGGCACCTTTGCTTATAAAAAGCTCCCCTTCGGCCTCAAAAATGCCGGCGCTACCTTTCAGCGTGCGATGTCTTATGCTTTCCACGATATCAGACACATCGTACAGCCTTATCTGGATGATCTCCCAGCTCATTCAGCTAAGCGCGCGGACCACCCATCGCACCTTCGTGAAATCTTTCTTCGTTGTAGGCACTATAATATTGGCTTAAATCCACACAAATGTGTCTTCTGCGTCGAATCAGGTCGACTGCTCGGGTTTATCGTCTCCCGAGAGGGCATCCGTCTGGATCCCCTGAAAGTCGAGGCAATTGTGAATCTTCCTCCCCCTGCAACTTTGCGGCAATTACAGAGTTTGCAGGGGAAAGCTAATTTCCTAAGACGGTTCATACCAAACTATGCCAAAGTAGCAAAGGGTTTTACCCGGTTACTGAAGCGTGACACCCCATTCCGATGGGATGCCATTGCCAAGGAGTCGTTTGCTCATCTCAAAACCCTCCTGGTTTCCGCCCCTTTGTTGCGGCCTCCAAATTACCATCGTGACTATACACTCTATTTGGCTGCTGCCGATACCACTATCGGCATGGTTTTGGTTCAGGACGACGAGGATGGCATCGAGCATGTCATTTATTATCTTAGTCACAACTTACTAGATACGGAGACTCGATATGCATATGTCGAGAAGTTGGCTCTCACCACGGTTTGCGTTGTCCAACGCTTTCGTCACTACATTCTGTTGCGTACTACTATGGTGATTTCAGATTCTAACCCCATGACCTACATTCTTTCACGACAATTGCTGGGGGGCAAGTACTCTAAGTGGATCATAATCCTCCAAGAGTTCGACTTGGAATTTACTGCAGCCAAGTCCAAGAAATCACTCGTTTTCGCTGAACTTTTATGCTCCTTGCCATCCGCCGCTACTTCCTCGCAGATAGAGGAGTCAATTCCAGATGAAACTCTTTTCCTGATCAGCACCCTCGATCCATGGTATGGGGACATAATTGTCTATTTGCAGACGTCCTCCTTCCGCCCCGAGACGTCGAAAGATGCTCGTCGACGGATTCGTCACCAAGCTCAGCCATATCGCATAGTTGGGGACACCCTGTACCGCCTTGGGGTTGATTCGGTTCTTCGTCGGTGTCTTACCTTCGAAGAAGCTGAAAGAGTTCTAAATGACTGCCACTCCGGTGCTTGTGGCGGTCACATGTCTGGATATGCCACCGCACAAAGATCCTTCGTGTTGGCTACTTCTGGCCTTCCATCTTTAAGGACTGCATTCTTGTCGTCCGTTCATGTCACGAATGCCAGATATACCAGCAGAAGATGCATGCGCCTGCTGCCCCGCTGCACCCCGTTGTGACCATAGGCTCCTTTGCTAAATGGGGCATCGATTATGTGGCATGTAACCCTCGCTCGGCCGGGGGGCATGGTTACATCATCGTTGCTGTCGATTACTTTACAAAATGGGCCGAGGCGATGCCCACATTGTCCGAAGACGGTCATACGGCGGCGCAGTTTCTTTTCAACCATGTTATCTCTCGGTGTGCAGTTCCACAAGCCATTGTTACTGATCACAGAAAACATTTCCGGAATCACATGATGGTTGAGTTGACAACCCAACTTGGACTTAGGCATGATAGTTCCTCCCCATACTGTCCTCAGGCGAACGGTTAGGTTGAAGTCGTGAACAAAGTCTTGGTCATGATGCTTTAGAAAAATGTTGGCATGCACAAGTACAATTGGCATTTGATGTTGTTCTCTGCGTTGTGGGCCTACCAGACCTCCGTGAAGGACGCCACCGGTTTCACCCCTTTTCAGCTAGTATATGGACTGGAGGCAACCCTTCCCATTGAGTGTGAGATTCCTTCACTCAAATTAGCTGTCGAGTTACTTCCCGAGACCACTCCTATAGAAGAGCGGCTTCTTTACCTGGAACGACTAGACGAGACACGTTGTCTAGCCTCCCTCGCTATCGAAGCTCAAAAGAAGCGAGTGAAAACTCACTTCGATAACTCTGTTAATCCTCGCTCTTTCGTCGAAGGAGACTTGGTACTGCTCTACAATCAGGCTAATAATAAGCTAGGAGCAGGAAAACTCGAGCCAATGTGGCATGGGCCCTACATTGTAAAGCGAGTTCTACAAAAAGGCGCCTATGAGCTGATCGATTATGAAGGCAATCCCCTGGACAGGCCCCGTAATGGGCTGTATCTTAAGAAATATTACGCCTAAGTCCAGGCACTCTCTCATTTATTTTTTACATGCATATGCTTTTTACAGTGTGTTTAGGTGTGTGCGTGTTTATTTGATTTTTGTCTTAGTGTGTCGGTGTGATAGCCACTTATTGTGTCTTCTGCGTCTGAACAGATGTCTGGATCAACTTATGTTGGTTTCACTAATGGTGCTTCCCGCAGTACTCGCAATCTGTCATCTGCGGCATGGGTGATCTACGATCCTCATGGTGAGTTAGTAGACATTCAAGGTGTGTGTCTAGGTTGCACAACCAACAATGTGGCCGAATATAGTGTTGTAATTGAATTATTAGCCGAGGCGATTAACCTCGGAATCCGCTCATTGGTTGTAAATTTAGATTCACAGCTCGTAGTCCACCAAATCAATGGACAATATTCCGTCAGAGATCATCGCATATTAAGGTTGTATTTACGTGTTAAGTTA